>JAXIVJ010013086.1:0-38291 GCA_036785665.1 Chirona hameri
GGTATAATAGTGTGGCCTAAATCCGATGAGATGGCATTTAGCGATTTTTTTTTTGGGGGGGGGGGGGGGGGGGGCGCTTGGCCCGAGGGGGCGCCCTGGGTTTCTTTGCCCCCCCCCCCATCCGAAAATACCTTCCGCCGCCACAGGCCTGAAGACGCCTCTTTTCCACCATCTCCCCTCCTCCACCATCGCTGCCTGAAGACGCCTCTGTTCCGCAATCCCCATCGCGATGGGGGGATTGCGGAACAGAGGCGTCTTCAGGCAGCGATGGTGGAGGGGGGATGGTGGAGAAGAGGCGTCTTCAGGCCTGTGGCGGCGGAAGGTATTTTTGGATGGGGGGGGGGGGGGCGGCAAAGAAATCCAGGGCGCCCCCCCCCCCAAAAAAAATGTCGCTAAATGCTATCTCCTCGGATTTAGGCCACACTATTATACCAGTAAAACGCCTTCTTGGGCGATGACCGAGCGGGTGCGCTCTGGTAAAGCTAACATAGGTTTGAAATATGAAGCGGTACGTGAGCACACGTGTGCATTGACTGTGTCCCAATGCTTAGTAACATATTCAATAGTTTTACCGTGGTTATATCCTAGTATGCATAGTTATAGGAACGTTCAGCTGAATGGAGATGGACAAAGTAAATGGCGCTTCCCTGGGACAAACTACATAAAAGCATGTATTAAAGTGAAATATTCACCTTTGGATTCATTTACCTGCATTTTTCTGTGACACATGGACAAGGGCGGATCCAGCCGGACGTTTTTTGGGAAGGGGGGGAAACCGTTTTTAGCGGACCTTACCTACCCCCAATTTCGAATTTCTTCCCGGATTAGGCCCACTTTATTTTGCAACTACACGATTTCTATTTTTTTTTAGCTTTTCGACCTTTTGGGATATCGAAAAAGGAAAGATCGTCAGCTTGCAGTTTGTATTGTTCCGACATTGCCTTACACTGAGCAAAACTATGTCAATTGTCAGCTGTACCCAGGGGCGTCGCCGATAATTTTTGAGTGGGGGGTCGGCTAAAATGACGAAAGACAAATTACCCATTTTTATGCGTGTATTTAAGCCTTTGCAGCATTTTTAATGTGGACTTTGATGTATAGTAGGTACTTGTTATTTAGCGCCGCGAAGCGGCGCGAAATTTTTACGGGTTTGCCTGATAAAACCCAGAAACATAGGCGGTGGGTCTTGTAGAGAATAAGAAGCTAAACATGCTATTCATTCAACTCGCCGATACAAGGAACCGAAGACGATGACGATGGCTTCCTTATGACGATGGCCACCGATGTGATGCCGCGAAGCGGCGTGAACATTTTAATTTTAGGTCGTGGAAACGAAATTTTAATATTGGAGCCAGACTCAGGTAACCCCTATTCCTCACTGAGAGAAATAGTTACCAGGGGTCTACCAACCCCCGCCAGTTACCAAGGTCTGACCAGGTCAATACCAGGGTCCTGCCAAGTGGCACCATGGTAACACCTTAGTTTCAGTTACTAGCCACCTGGTAAGACTCTAGTGTCAGTTACCATGCCAAGCCGCACCCCTGGTAGCACCTTAGTATCAGTGACTAGGACTCCTGATAAGGCCTTAGTAACAGTGACTACGTATATGGGGTGGTATCAGTTACTATAGCAATACTAAAGGAGCACATTGGATGTGGGTGGTAAGGGTTACTAATAGATGACCAGGTGCCCTGGTCGTTGCGTTGCTATGGATACCTGCGGGCGCTTCAAGCGCGTCCAACGGTTCTCACGAAGCCGTCCGTCAGTGGCGGCGGATGGCGGCGGCGTGCGGTGCTGTTTATCGTGCTCGGCGCAGATGCGGTGTTAAAAGGGATGGATGGGAAGTGAAGCGTTGGTGAAAAGGTGAAGTTAGTGTTGTGACTTCTGAAACATTGGTCACCGTGTCGGTTGCCGCTGCGGGTGAAGTCAGGCGTTGAGAATAAGAATGGGTAAGTACCTATAACCTATACCTACTGAGGAAACAAAACAATTTAAAGCTCTAAGCGGACTTACGTGAAGGGACGATTAATTAATTATACATATGAATTCAAAGCATAATTTAAAGCATCATAAGGTACAATCAACCGTGTAAAAAAACAAGACGCTTTCAGTTGTGTTGTTTACCGGGAATTATTTGTTTGTGCTTGCAGAAGCTGCGCAGATGAGTCCTCTGAGGATCTTGGGGGAAGGGAAGGGGAATATGAAGTCCGCGGTGCACCACGTCACTCTTTCCTGAGACAAGTTTAGAAGATGAACAACCTAATTGTCGAGCAAGCAATTGTCCCGATGGGCATAGCGCATTTAGAAGACAGTCGTGCTGATAAGGCGCCCACAATAAGAATTGAGGTCAGCGCCTGTACGGCTGTGTCTTGAGCAACGATAATTGTCATTCAATATATCGTGTGTACGTGAAAGGTGAACGTTGAAAATATACTTCGAGATTGAGCGACTGCGTATTGTCATTTCTCATTGCAACATGGTTGGTAAAGGGTTGGTAGCACTGAGTAGGGTAGGTGGTATGACCGTGGTAAGGGTTACTATGGGGTTGATAAGGGGTTGGTAGCACTGAGTAGAGTAGATTGAGCGACTGCGTTTTGTCATTTCTCATTGCAACATGGTTGGTAAAGGGTTGGTAGCACTGAGTAGGGTAGGTGGTATGACCGTGGTAAGGGTTACTATGGGGTTGATAAGGGGTTGGTAGCACTGAGTAGGTTGGTAGCACTGAGAGTATAATATAAAATATTGAAATTAAGGTAGTTTTTAACCCGCGCGGCGCTGGGGGTAAATTTTACCCCCCCCTCCCGGATTTTCTCCATAACTTAAAAACTATGACAGATATCGAAATGAAACTTTTGGTACCTTATGGTACATCAATTCTACATCTTGTGTTACATTTTTTTTTTAATTCGTGAAAAATTTGAGGAGATAATGACGTTTTAGTGACGTCATGTCATGTCATTTTTGGTGAAAAAAACGTTAAATGTTTGAAAAATCGTAGAAAATAGCGTGTTGATGCAAATCGCAAATAAAAGGCGTTAAAAGAAAGCAAATAACATTGTCTTTAACATGGCTATCTCAGATATTCAAAATTTTGGGTTTTTGACCCCCAAACATGCAAAAAACTGATTTTTGGGGAAGAATTTCCACAAAAGTTTTTTGTTTGAAGATTTTCAAAAAACCGGAAGATATATTAGAGAACCGAGTATGAACGATGTTCAAACCAAATTTCAAAGAAATTTCTTTATTTTTGACTGACTTATGGCTCTCTAAGAATAAGTAACTCATGACGTCATTTTTTTAATTGCGTTTTTTGGCTTTTACTGACTAGATACAGACAAATAAATGCCACCACTGTATTTCGAAGACAAAACTAGTCTAGAAACATGCAATGTTTATTTAGATTAATCAATTTCAAATGTTGACCTTATTGTGACCTGACCTTGACCTGAGGGCGATTATATGGTGTCAAGCTGTGAAAATGGCTGCTTCTATCGAATTATACGTGTAAAATAACCCATACAACATGTGTCGCATGGCTTTCGTAGACCTGTGACCTTTGTGACCTGACCTTGACCTTGACCTTTGCTTAAAATTTCACTTTTACTTATGCGGGAGATGCATTATACATTTGGGAGCACTTTGTGAGATAATAGTTGCAATACAAGGCTTTGGATGGAAAGTATAGCCCAAAAACCCAAATACTTACATTTTGACACTTGACCTGACCGTGACCTGACATGTGACCTTATGTTAATATTTTCGGGCATGTGTTAGATTCTTCTCACTGAGAGATTTCGATCCCCGCCTTGCGCATCTCGCTGCGGTTATTGGTTCGGAAGATACGAGGGGGGGGGGGGGTAAAATTTACCCCCCCAGCGCCGCACGTTCGGATGGAGACCCCAGCGCCGCGCGGGTTAATATACGTATTCTTCCGATAGTAAATCTCGATGAACGGTGGCAGTCTGCGCTCAATAGTACATATGATAATAACAACTGTATACATATGTACCGAGCTGTAACACACAACTGGTAACAGTGCAAATGGTTTCAAAGCGGCAAGACTTTGCCGCACATAATTAATAATAACACATTTATATATATACCGCACATAATTCCGCACACATTTCATTTTCCTCATTTTCCGAAAGCAGAACGACTTTTCCGCACATAAATGGTCCCTGCGGATCTGGAGGAGCCTGGGGCGAGATGGCTTGGGGAGATGGTCCTGGCCTGGTCTCAGTAATAGCTCTTTGGTCCAGCAAGTTGGGCACCGCTGGAGCAGCTTCCGGGTACCGATGTCCGCGTCTTTGCGTTGGCGTCGCCTTTTTCGGAACTCGGCAAACTAGCTAAACATGTAGCCCGCTTGAAAGTTAATATTTTATTAAGGGAATGGGCCTTGGGGCTAGCAATTAGGTACCACCAAGGGGAGACTGCCAGACACCTAATTAATTTATTTTCCCATTTTCCAAATTTGTATACACAATTGCGTATTGTGCCATGCAGCGTTGCGGCGAGAAAATTGCAAGTTTTTGCACTGTGGGTAGTCGGATTTTGACTGCTGCAATGACAATTTTTACAACTGTACGTCCGACCGTTGGGGGGGGGGACATAGTATCAGGACCTTTGGGGGTGGGGGAGGGGCATGGCCCCTTTGCCCCCCTGGATCCGCCCCTGCACATGTGTGGTTTCAAATTGATCGTGCCTCAATTTAAAAGTGAAATAATAACATTTTCTATTGCAAAAATTAAATGATGGGAAATTATAAAAATGTACTAACATATGGTGACGGAACAGTATAATACATCACTATCTCTGGTTTTGAAGTAAGTGCACCAAGAAGCGTGACAAGGTCCCTGATCGGTCAATGAAACAAATCGCATACACTAAATACGTCGCCATCCTTGGCCAAGTTAATCGGCGGAATGCAGCACGGCGTTCTGAAACGTTGATTGATTGATTATGAATAAACTGTTTAGATAAATGTTTCATGTGTGCACTGTAATATATTACATACCTGTTTGTTGAAAACTGATGGGATTTTTTTTTCTCAATAAGTCGTGAAAACTAAATAGTTCGCCGTCCGGAGCCAAGTTAAACTGCCGATTTCAATGCACTTTTTTCAAGTGAGAGTTGATTGCTCATAGAAGTTTGGTATATATTCGCAAAAGATAGAGAGATGGAACATTATATGCCTTCATGATAAATACAAATGTGTAGGCAGACTAATTTTCGCTGGGTTCGATATGTTATTAAAATATTGGGAAAAAATGTAATTACAAAATTGTGATAACAAATTGTAATGACAAAATTGTTATAACCTAATTGAACCTGACCTAAACTTTACAGCAATTACGGCCACAGGGACCCACGTTTAGAACGCTAGCATTCGCTCCCTGCGCTGTGATGACCTACGGGGGGGGGGGGGGGCTGTCTCCACCCCCGGACCCCAGACCATCTCGTAGATAAGTCGTAAATAAGTTTTCCGATGTATTTCCGACCCTTGCAATTGTCAAAAATACGGAGAAAAAACGTTCCAATAACACGTACGAACACTGAAGAAAAAACGTTCCGCGAGAAGAAAAAACGTTCCAACGGATCCACGTACGAACGCTTCCAAATCCGGCCCATCGGCCCCGCCCCTTGCATTGTAAAAAATATACGAAGAAAAGCCCTGCCAACAACACGTACGAAGGCTGCAAAAAACGTTCTAACGAAACCGGTTTAACGGATCCCAAAAATATACGGATAAAAAGACGTTCCAACAACACGTACGAACGCTGACAAAAAATAAAAACGTTCTTAACAAAACCATTCTAACGGATCCAATTTTTTTCTCACAAAGCGCTTGCAACATATTTTATGGTTCATCCTGGCTTTGAAATAGGGATGCGTGAAACGTCACAGAAAATTTGAAGTGGAACATAAACAAGGGTTTCATAAACTGGATAAAATCGGATGAAACTTCAAACTTCGCATAGATATAAACAACCGTGATGTCTAACGAAAGGGGATGTTTTCTTGCCTTGCTGATCATTGAATAATATATTTGTATCTAACGATCCGCCAGGGTTTCAATCGACCTTGACTCTACCTCACGATTTAAAAGTCTGCTAAATTATGGTCTGTTGAAGTATACGCTTTTGTGTATCAAATATAAACGTTTGGCATATTGCTTGATCCAAATTAGCATATGTTTTCGTGAACGGATACTATTTCCTTTCAAATCTATGTAAGATGAGGCCTTCAAACACAGACGGCCAGAGCGCCCCTCATGCGGCCAAAGAGTCCCCTCAGGCGGACAGAGCGTTTAAGATATAAGATGTTATATGTATATATATATATATATATATATATATATATATATATATATATATATATATATATATATATATATATATATATATATATATATATATATATATATATATATATATATATATATAAGATATATATATATATATATATAACATCTTATAATTGTTACACCTAGCGTAAGTGAGATTGTTGGCAAAGTTCAAGGTAAAGGTCAGGTCATAAAAGGTCACTATGCTAAAAATATCTACGAAAGTCATGCAAAATATGTGTTATGTGCTATTTTAACCAATAAAACATATTTTGCAAGACTTCCGTAGATATTTTGCGCATTGTGACCTTTTATGACTTGACCTTAACCTTGAGCTTGGCCAACAATCTCACTTTAGCTCATGTGGAATGTGTACCGTACCGTTGAGAGCACTTTGGGTGATCATGGTCGCAATCGAAGGGTTTGGATGGAAAGTATGGCCGATACACTCAAATACCTCGGTTTTGACCTTTGACTTGACCGTGACCTGACATGTGACCTCAATTTGAAATTTTCGATTATGATTTATATTTTTTCATTGAGAGCTTTCGAATGCCTCCTTGTGCGTCTCGTTGCGATCATTGGTTCGGAAGATAACCAGGGAGGCGTTTAACGTCCCCCCCCGTTTAACCTGGCGTTCGACTGAGACCCCAGTCAATGGCGGATTAACCGCAGCGGCACAGCAAAATCATAGGGAGCAAGTGGCGCAATAACCGATACAAACGTCAGTAGCAAGATGCATAAAATACCTAATATCGAAAAGGATGTTATGGTATGTCTGTTTTTATTCATCCATTTACCCAGTTTACGTTTAACCCGCGCGGCGCTGCGGAGGGGGGGGGGGGGGTGATTTTCTTAATAACTTGAAAACTATGAAAGATGTCGAAATGAAAATTATGGTACCGTATTCTGCATCAATTTGACGTCTTATGTAAAAATTTCATTGAAATTGATGAAGCAGTTTGAGAGTTAATGACGTTTAAGTGACGTCATGTCATGCCATTTTTGGTGGAAAAACGATACATGTTTAAGAAATCGTAGAAAATCCAGTTTTTAAGCTAATTGCAAATACAAACGACTAAAGGGAAAAAATGACATGTTCTTCAAAATCTCCATCTCGGATTTGCCAAATTGTTAGTCTGACACCAAAAATACAAATACAAAATTTCAAAACTTTTTCACAAAATCAAAATTTTCAAATATATTTTATCCATAAAAACGAATTATATATTGGAGAACCAAGTATGAATGATACACACACCAAATTACGAAACAATATCTTTATTTTTGACTGACTTATGGCTCCCGAAGTATGACTAACTCATGACGTCATTTTGTAAATTGCTTTTTATGGCTTTTAGTGACCTGATACAGACAAATACATGCCACCTCTGTATTTCCGAGACAAAACTAGTCTAGAAACATGCCTTTTTTATTTGGAATAATCAATTTCAAATTTTGACCTGCGACCTGACCTTGACCTGAACTTCAATCGGGCAAGTAGTTCCTGAGATATAAAAACGGTGCGCACGTGCGCACGTGCAGAGGCACCCCACCCATCAATTGTGGGTAGGCGGCGGCGGAGGGATCCCTAACCACACACCAAATTTGAACACAATCGGCTCAGCCGTTCCTTCGATATAGAATAGGGGTGTGCACGTGCGCACGTGCAGACACCCCACCCCTGACTTGTGGAAAATTGGCGGCTGAGGTGTCCAAACCACACCAAATTTGCACACAATCGGCTCAGCCGTTGCAGAGTTTTTGCGAGAAAACACTTTTCAACACCCTTCACGCGGCACGCGCCACGCGCAGTGGTAGTCACCCACATGAGTCGGCACCGGTCTCAAACAGGGTAGGTTGGATGGGGTTGCTCAGCAAAGAAGTCAGCTTGTCAATCGGACGTGTGGTTGCAGAGATATGAGCTTCTCAAAAGCGTCGCCACGGGTCGGGTCGGGTCGGGTCGGGTCGGGTCGGGTCGGGTCGGGTCGGGTCGGGTCGGGTCGGGTCGGGTCGGGTCGGGTCGGGTCGGGTCGGGTCGGGTCGGGTCGGGTCGGGTCGGGCCGGGCCGGGCCGGGCCGGGCCGCTCATATTCAGATTTTTCCCATATACCACTGAAAGACGAGCGAACGCTTCGCGCTCGCTCGTAATAAGGATATTCGGCAACATTCTCATAGTTTATAATGCAAACATCCACATAAACAGAGCGTTTCCAGGGTGCATTGAACGTCACCCGAGTTTATCTCAGTGTAGGTACCTAGGCATATGCCTGAAAGGCGAAAGCTCAGACAGCCAGGACTGTGATAGGCGATGTATTTTTTTAGAGGTAAGAAAACATGCCAAAGTTGTGCAGCAACGCTCATAATTAGTTTTTAAGTGTTTGGAGCGATCTGCTAGTTAGAGGATGCTTTTGAATCTGAGGGGGTGCTTTTGGCAGTGAGAGGGTGCTCGTGCACCCCAAAACCCTCAATTATCCACTTATGACTTAAAAAAATATTTTGTTCGTTTTCGGAAGGCAAATTTAGAGGGATTTTGTGTTAGGAGCGCTGTCATTTGCTTCCGAAAATATGCTTCATGTTAAATGTTTATTGTGTCAGCATTGGCACGGTTTCATTGGATCATGGTCAGAATAGGCACAAAATAAATAATATGTGCTTAAATTTTAGTACCTATTTTAAAACTCGAGAACTCTGTATTTTGGCCGATTCCTCGATACCAGTCAGCACGAGCAGGATGTTACAGTCTTTCAAAATTAATGATATTTTTAAAACATCTTCGCAGAAACGGCACCAGTTGTAACTAGTTGAAATCCTATTGTTTTCGATTGTCGCAATATATGATTTTCATTTTTATTTTTTATTTTGAAGTGTTTAAAAAAATAGCATTGATTATTAAAGACCGCGTAGAATCCAGCTGAAATAAAATGTTAAAAATCCACGAAGAAAAATGGGGTGGCTGCTCAATATTGGTTTTGCCCCCCCAAACTTCAAAATCGTTCCCGGACCCCTGGACAATGGTGGGTTAACCCGCGCGGCGCTGGGGTCTCCAACCGAACGCGCGGCGCTGGGGGGGGGGGGGTAAATTTTACCCCCCTCGTATCTTCCGAACCAATAACCGCATCGAGACGCGCAATGCGGCGATCGCAAGCTCTCGGTTTGCACATCGTTCATACTCGGTTCTCTAATATATCTTCCGTTTTTTTTTGAAAATCTTCAAACAAAAAACTTTTGTGGAAATTCTTCCCCCAAAATCAGTTTTTTGCATTTTTGGGGGTCAAAAACCCAAAATTTTGAAAATCTGAGATAGCCATGTCAAAGACAATGTTATTTCCCTTCTTTTGATGCCTTTATTTGCAATTTGCAGTAACACGCTATTTTCTACGATTTTTCAAACATTTAACGTTTTTTTCACCAAAAATGACATGGCATGACGTCACTAAAACGTCATTATCTGCCACAAATTTTCACGAATTTTATTTAAAAAATGGCAAAAGACGTAGAATTGATGCACCATAAGCTACCGTAAGTTTCACTTTGATATCTGGCATAGTTGTCAAGTTATGGAGAAAATCCGGGAGGGGGGTAAAATTTACCCCCCCCAGCGCCGCGCGGGTTAAAGGATCGTCTATCTGTTCGTGGCGCAAACACATAACAAAAGCCGGATAAGTGAAAGTATGGCTCGAGACGAAGACAAATTTCAGACGGTCACTATTCCGTTTTGTGGTGCAGTCGCCGGGTCGGGCTACCCGCCGGCAGTCGCCGGGCCGGGCTACCCGCCGGTCAGGGCTACCCCGAAAAATACAAAGCATTGCGGAAGTGTCTAAACAAAACAAAATATACTGTTATCTGAATATGTTTATTCACTATATAAGTCAGAGAAAATTGGTCGATCTAACGCGTTCATGGTCCAAAATGGGTAAAGCTTTCAAAAATTATTTGAGAACATCTCAAATGCTACGTGGTTCCACGTTTTCCTCTATATAGGGGCCCGCAACCCCTGACAGTCTATTTCTCTCCCTCTGGGACACCTCCTTTACATCAAACCTTCCAATAAAAATGATGCTCCACTTCTGCACCCATAGGCAGACACCAAAACCATGTAAAATTGATTAAAAATGGTTGGCACTTCGGCATGAATGTGCCCCTTGTGTCGCCCAAAATTGGTGCTGCCTTCGAAAAAGGTTCTCCATCCACCGGCGGCAGGAGCACACAATTGTTTTTCCCAATGCATTTCTAATATTCGAATTTCTTCCTTATTTCAATAACCGCCCGGGATCTCGGATCCTAGTTCTGTGGCTCATGGTATTACACGCCAGTACAGCCCCTGCTGACGTCATGGCCATACGTCACGGCCCCACGTCACGGTCCCATGTCACGGCCCCACGTCACGGCCCCACGTCACGGTCCCACGTCACGGCCGCACGTCACATCCCCACGTCACAGCCCCAAGTCACGGCCCCACGTCACAGCCCCACGTCACGGCCCCACGTCACGGTCCCACGTCACGGCCCCACGTCACGGCCCCACGTCACGGCCCCACGTCACAGCCACACGTCACGGTCCCACGTCACGGCCCCACGTCACGGCCCCACGTCACAGCCCCACGTCACGGTCCCACGTCACAGCCCCAAGTCACGGCCCCACGTCACAGCCCCACGTCACGGTCCCACGTCACGGTCCCACGTCACGGCCTCACGTCACGGCCCCACGTCACATCTCCACGTCACATCTCCACGTCACTGCCCCACGTCACGGCCCCACGTCACGGCCCCACGTCACGGCCAGAGTCTGCCCCAGCGCCACACAGCTGTGAACTCTGACCTCCAAGCCCAGGGGGTCATGACCGGCGCGACGCTGTGTTTACTACTACGATAGCCTCTACCTGGGTCCTTCTGCCATTTACTGGGTACGAGCATCTTCACCACGGGACACCACCTGCGTTCCACCGGGCGGCGCCACTTACGCCAGTGGCGGTCGCAGGGAAAACGATACCAAGCAGCCCCGGATGCCCGGAAATTACGTTAAAAAACTCAGAAATGCGGGGGCAGACGTTGGAACCCCTCTATAGACACTTGAGAAACGTAAATACGGATATATGTAACATATTTTGAACGAGACATCGCTGAACGTAAAACAAATGGTCGGTTTCATCAAACCTACCACATATTTCTTGGAGCCCTGTTCAGTTTCAGTTTCAGTTTATTACGATAATCACCAACAGGTATAAATACCCACTGGCAGGTGAAGTCATGAGAGATAAAAACAATGTACCTACCCTGTGTATGTACATTGTTTGTAATGTAGACCCTGTACCTAACACAGGACATACGTTTCACTCGTTTCATCATAACTCCAGAACGGGTACGCCGACGAGCTCCTCACCCGGCGCCTGAGCTCCTGGCACCACCTGTGAGTGTTACCTTCATCCTGGTGACACATGCATCAATCTCATCACAGCTGTACGTGCTAAGAATGTACTAACACGGCCTGATCGTCGCCGAACAACAGTATTATCTTATGTTCCGATCACAATGCAGCTGCACGCGCCGTGTTTCCAATTGTATAAGCGCCGCGTCTTAGGAGGGTAGCCAGGGTCGGTGACCTGCGGTCTGTGGGGTGCAGACACACTGCACAGGTGGTCCTCTATCTCGGCAACATACATATAACAGCGGTGTCTCAGCCCGTGACCACACTATCTTACTCACATCTGACTGGTATGGGCACCCGTGCTGACATGGTCCCAGCCACTCTCGCCCTGCTCGTGTTCGCTGTTGTTCATGGCAAGCCGTCCCGTCTCTCCCATTCTGAAGATGCACTGCCTCGTGAGAATGACATCATGGTCTCCTTTGCTCCACCGTCAGTAGACCAGTTGCCAAAATGGCGTGTAGCAGCGTCTGTCCTATCCTCGCCATCTCCGCGACGGGGAAACCCGTCGGCTCCCCCACCATCACCATCGCCTCGTCTGCTGAGAACTGAGCGGGACATGGAGTCTGACCGACAGGTCGCAGCAGAAGAGGTGCTCCTCTCCGTCGGCTCCTCTCAGTCATCGCCTCGTCTGCTGATAACTGAGCGGGACATGGAGTCTGACCGACAGGTCGCAGCAGAAGAGGTGCTCCTCTCCGTCGGCTCCTCTCCGTCATCGCCTCGTCTGCTGAGAACTGAGCGGGACATGGAGTCTGACCGACAGGTCACAGCAGAAGAGGTGCTCCTCTCCGTCGGCTCCTCTCCGTCATCGCCTCGTCTGCTGAGAACTGAGCGGGACATGGAGTCTGACCGACAGGTCGCAGCAGAAGAGGTGCTCCTCTCCGTCGGCTCCTCTCCGTCATCGCCTCGTCTGCTGAGAACTGAGCGGGACATGGAGTCTGACCGACAGGTCACAGCAGAAGAGGTGCTCCTCTCCGTCGGAAGCCACACCATCACGTCCCCCAACTACCCCCGCTGGTACCCCAACAACGTGCTCACATCGGCCACGTACCGCGCGGCGCACGGCCAGCTCCTGGACATCTCGTGCCCCTCCGTCGACATCGAGGCGCCCTGCAGCTTCGACTTCCTCTCCATCAACCAGCTCGTCTTCTGCGGCCGCGGCAGCATCGCGCCGATCAGCGCCGTCTCGCTCGAGGTCGTCTTCAGCTCGGACGGGGTGGTGCGCCGCGGCGGCTACAGCTGCAACATCAGCGTGCCGGAGGAGGGCGGTATGACCACGGAGATCTCCACGGGAGGCACTACCGCGACCCCGCCGCCGCCCCCGCCTGGCGACCAGTGCTGCGGCCTGGCACGCCGCTCCACCCGTATCGTGGGCGGCGTGGAGACGGAGGTGCGGGAGTACCCGTGGCAGGCGGCGCTGGTGGACGCCGGCGACACGTGGATCTGGTGCGGCGGCTCCGTCATCAGCGACCGCTACGTGCTGACGGCGGCGCACTGTACGGCCGGCCGGACGGCGGCCCAGGTCGAGGTGCTGCTCGGCGAGCACACCATGTTCGTGGCGGACGGCGAGCGGCGCTACGCCGTGACTGAAATCACCGAGCACCCGAACTACCGCTCTGCCGACACAACCGGCTACGACTTCTCGCTACTGCAGCTGTCGGAGCGGCTCGACTTCGCGGCGCTGGGCGGCGAGGTGGCGCCGGCCTGCCTACCGACAGGCGGAGACTTCGTCGACGTGGAGGCGACCGTCAGCGGCTGGGGCACCACGTCCTCCGGCGGTGCGCAGCCGGACGTCCTGCACGAGGTCTCCGTCCGCACGCAGAGCATCACACAGTGCAGCGCCGCCTACAGCCAGATCAACGAGAGCATGATGTGCGCGGCGGTGTCGGGCGGCGGGCGAGACGCGTGCCAGGGCGACAGCGGCGGCCCGCTGGTCACCAACGTGGCCGGCCGCTACACACTGATCGGCGTCGTCTCCTGGGGCATCGGCTGCGCCCTGCCGCAGAACCCGGGGGTGTACGCCCGCGTCACGGTGGCCCGTCACTGGATTCAGCTGAACACGGCGGATGCCAGTTTGTGCTAGGCTATCGTATCGCTGGGTGTCGGCCTATCGGGTTTGTGTGGGGCGTATCTCGAGGCTACCGTAGTCCTTACGTCACCACAAGATTGGATGCAACGGCGCTCTCCAATTTCCTAAATGTAGCAGTTGACCCCTGGACATTGGACGACCATGAATGCTTCCCGAAGTCAAATCTCCTTACTAGTCGGCCGGTTACTGTGTTTTTGGTGTCTGTCTAGCTGTCTAGCTATTTCGTCGCTGTCTTTGTGTAATAAATCTTATATGCCGCAAAATGAGAAATTTGTGCCGATCTCACAATTAAATGTATATTTTCTTCGTGGCAAGGACAATGAACACCTTTTGTAAAAAAAACAGATTTGACTATACTTTGACACATTTCTCTTAACCGTTTTTCGTGTATTGTATTAATGTCAAGACAATTATGACATGATACATGGCCTATGGGAATAGCTAACACACAGACGGTGTTAGCTATTTCCACCAGTGTGTTAGATATTTCCACCAGTGTGTTAGCTATTTCCACCAGTGTGTTAGCTATTTCCACCAGTGTGTTAGCTATTTCCACCAGTGTGTTAGATATTTCCACCAGTGTGTTGTGTTAGCTATTCCCATGTCTTATGTCATTTTCGTGTCTTGTTGTGATAAGGTAAACACAGAGTTAAGGCAAAGCGAGGCAGGTTCTATAGAACTGAGCACCGGAGCCGAGTTTCGCCACGCAGTGTGACTATTGGTGATCGGCTTCACTCACACTCTGGTCGGCCGGTGCAGTAACAACTAACAACTACCAGTCGAGACAGAGCCGACAGAGACGGGACGACCAGACGAGATGGAGCCGTCAGAGACGAGACGACCAGTCGAGACAGAGCCGACAGAGACGAGACGACCAGACGAGACAGAGCCGCCAGAGGCGAGACGACCAGTCAAGACAGAGCCGTCAGAGACGAGACGACCAGACGAGACAGAGCCGCCAGAGGCGAGACGACCAGTCGAGACAGAGCCGTCAGAGGCGAGACGACCATACGAGATGGAGCCGTCAGAGACGAGACGACCAGTCGAGACAGAGCCGACAGAGACGAGACGACCAGACGAGACAGAGCCGCCAGAGGCGAGACGACCAGTCGAGACAGAGCCGTCAGAGACGAAACGACCAGACGAGACAGAGCCGCCAGAGGCGAGACGACCAGTCGAGACAGAGCCGTCAGAGGCGAGACGACCAGACGAGATGGAGCCGTCAGAGACGAGACGACCAGTCGAGACAGAGCCGACAGAGACGAGACGATCAGACGAGACAGAGCCGCCAGAGGCGAGACGACCAGTCGAGACAGAGCCGTCAGAGACGAGACGACCAGTCGAGACAGAGCCGACAGAGACGAGACGACCAGACGAGACAGAGCCGACAGAGACGAGACGACCAGTCGAGATGGAGCCGTCAGAGACGAGACGACCAGACGAGACAGAGCCGTCAGAGGCGAGACGACCAGTCGAGACAGAGCCAACAGAGGCGAGACGACCAGTCGAGACAGAGCCGACAGAGGCGAGACGACCAGACGAGACAGAGCCGACAGAGGCGAGACGACCAGACGAGACGGAGCCGTCAGAGGCGAGACGACCAGTCGAGACAGAGCCGACAGAGGCGAGACGACCAGACGAGATGGAGCCGTCAGAGGCGAGACGACCAGACGAGATGGAGCCGTCAGAGACGAGACGACCAGTCGAGATAGAGCCGTCAGAGGCGAGACGACCAGTCGAGACAGAGCCGACAGAGGCGAGACGACCAGACGAGACAGAGCCGTCAGAGACGAGACGACTAGTCGAGACAGAGCCGTCAGAGGCGAGACGACCAGTCGAGACAGAGCCGACAGAGACGAGACGACCAGACGAGACAGAGCAGTCAGAGACGAGACGACCAGACGAGATGGAGCCGACAGAGACGAGACGACCAGACGAGACAGAGCCGTCAAAGACGAGACGACCAGTCGAGACGGAGCCGTCAGAGACGAGACGACCAGTCGAGACAGAGCCGACAGAGACGAGACGACCAGACGGTCCGGGGCCGTGCACTCTTCACTTCACTGTACCGAGCTCTGTACCGGAAATGTGGCTGATACCGCTTCCTCAACGCCCAGCGGAGCCAGATCCCCGGCCGGACGGCGGGCGGGCGGGCGGGCGGGCTCAGGCCGGCCGGACGGGCGATACGGGGCGGGCCGGGGCGGGCCGGGGCGGGCCGGGGCGGGCGGGCGGGCGGGCCGGGGCGCGACGTGGCCGACCGCTCTGCTGCGCTGTCCGGTGGTCAGCGGCGAACGGCAGACTGCCAGGCGGCGTCCAACTTCTGACCCGAATACGTCCGTGGCTATTAGACATGCCATCAGTCACGCTATAACTGTTCATATTTATTCATCTTATTTACGATTATAAAGACGCTTACGAGGCTTAATTCATTCCATTAAAAATAACACGTGGTATACTCCTGAATTTAGTCATCAATTCCACTAATTAAAAGTAATCCATCGTTTTAAAGAGTTATATTTAAATAGCCTGTGCTCATGCTATCGCAGAAAAGATCGAAAATAAAAGATAAAGGTCTAAAACACTGATATTTCACCTTGCGACTTCGTCAGAGTTGACAATATTACGCAATATTGTCAACTCTTGACGAAGCCGCAAGGTGAAATATCAGTTCTTTAGTCCTTTATCTTTAATTTTCTATATTTTCTGCGATATCATGAGCTTAAATATCACTCTTCAAGACATATTCATAATGATGCTCATTGCTCATCACAGCCATCCAATATATATGTAATCCATCGTCGATGCAACGCTTCTCCACACTGTATGCGGCCCTGCGCCGGGGATAAACTCTGACACTCGGTCACTTGTCAGCCGTGATGTCAGGCGGCGTCAGTCACGTCACAGCACCGCTGCTGCCCCCTCCCCCTGGCCAGTCGGTACGGTGCTGTCACACAACGCCGTCCTCAGCCGTCCGGTCAGTGCTGCCACGTCGTGACCGCCAGAGCGTCAGAGCGCCCGCAGCCGTCTCCGGGGCACCGCCCCCTCCGCCCGGTCAGCAACGTCACAGGACCGTCCCAGCCCCTCCTCAGTGCTGACCCTGGCACTGCCCCTGGCAGTACGAGCCCACGGATTGCGTGCTCATCAGAAACACTTGTGAGCAAGCGGTGGTGCTGCGTCGTCATCGGTGGGTGAGAAGTCACCAGTGCTGTGCCTCTGGCGATGTGACCGTGTACGAGGAGGAGTGGTGACTGGAGGCGCAGTCGCTGGAGACGACCAGAGCCATCAGTTGCAGTTCCGTGTGTGTCTAGCCGTGTGTGTCAGTGCCGTGTGTGTCAGTGCCGTGTGTGTCAGTGCCGTGTGTGTCAGTTGCAGTGCCGTGTGTGTCTAGCCGTGTGTGTCAGTGCCGTGTGTGTCAGTGCCGTGTGTGTCAGTGCCGTGTGTGTCAGTTGCAGTGCCGTGTGTGTCTATGTAGCCGCTTGGCTTAGAGCACCGAATAACTTGGAATGGACTGCGAGAGAGCTCTCTGACGTTGGCTGGACATGGGCTATCGAAATGCCAAAATTGTGAAGAATTTCGTCACGACACCTCATATGACCGTGACGGCTGCACTGCCGCGTGACTGCACTGCCTCGTGATACGGACTACAAGGGGCACGCCGAGGCCACCACCGAGAAACACTCGTACTACATCAGCAATTGGGGCAAATCAGAGAAGATTGCGTGAGGGGTCCAGACTCAGCGACGGTCCAGGCAAGGGACTGAAGACGGCGCTGTGAAGAGAGAAGACGCCTGCGGAGACCGCCGGCACCGGAAGCAACATGACGAAGATCCTCGTTACGTAAGTCATGCACTGCGCTTTCTAGGTGACCGTGCATCTCCGGGGTCTCCGTGCACCCCATGACCCTTACCTGACCTGACCTGACCTGACTAGCAGCGGCACCAGATCTGTTCCCTCTCATGTGACCCGATCTTACATCTGACCTGACCTGATGTGACCTGAGCCGACTTGACCTGACCACAGCGTCACCAGATATGCCACCTGACATCTAACCTGATATTACATCTGACCTAACCTGACCTGACCTGACCTGGCCAGATCTGGCCTGACCAGCGTTACCAGATCTGCCAATTGACATTTGACCTTACCCATCCTGGCCTGACCTGACCTGACCTGATCCTACCAGCGTTACAGACTTGCCACCTGACATCTGACCTGACCTGACCTGACCTGACCTGACCTGACCTGACCTGACCTGATCCGACCAGCGTTACAGACTTGCCACCTGACATCTGACCTGACCTGACCTGACCTGACCTGACCTGACCTGATCCGACCAGCGTTACAGACTTGCCACCTGCCATCTGACCTGACCTGTCCTGACCTGACCTGACCTGACCTGATCCGACCAGCGTTACAGACTTGCCACCTGACATCTGACCTGACCTGACCTGACCTGACCTGACCTGATCCTACCAGCGTTACATACTTGCCACCTGACATCTGACCTTACCTGACCTGACTTGACCTGACCTGACCTGACCTGACCTGACCTGACCTGACCTGACCTGACCTGACCTGACCAGGCCTGGCCAACGTTACCAGACTTGCCATCTGACATATGCCCTTACCGGACCTGACCTGACCCGACCAGCGTCACCAGATCTTGCCAACTGACATCTGACCTTACCTATCCTGGCCTGACCTGACCTGACCTGACCTGACTTGATCCGACCAGCGTCACCAGATATCCCGCCTGACATCTGACCTTACCTATCCCGGTCTGATCTGACATGACCTGACTTGACCTGACCCAACCGCAGCGTCACCAGATTTGTCACCTGACACCTGACCTTACCTATTATGACCTGACCTGACCTGACCACAGCGTCACCAGATGTGTCACCTGACACCTGACATGGGCGTATCCAGGATGTCGCCAAGGTAGTACTCGCAGCCAGTTGTATGGGCCCCCGGAGCATCAGAATCCCTTTCCAAGACTGATGGCCCTTTTTACTTTTGCCACCACCCCAGCGAAACAAATGTTGTTGAGCTGGAGGTAGGGTAAATAATGAAAATACGTTGTTGCGCGCGGAGTAAATAATGCAAATAAAAAGTTCATCTCAGATCCAACATGTTTTTAAGTCGTGATTTGAAAGAAGGGAAAGACATTCTACAACGGTTCTTATCTGGCTTAAAGAAGACCTTTGTTGGTCTGTTGGGCCCACCGAGGCCTCGGCAGATCGGTCTTGAAGGGCCTAGCAGGGATCCCCAGAGACCGGCCAAGGACCGGCTAAGGCCGACCGAGGACGCCACAGTTTGAACGAGGGTCCCTCACGCTGACCGAGTGTCCTTTCAGGCCTATGCAGGGCCCCTTATGCCGACTGAGGGCCTTTCAGACCGACCGAGAGCACCCTCAGGCCGACTGAGGGCTTTTCAGACTGACTGAGAGCACCCTCAGGCCGACTGAGGTCCACGCAGGCCCACCAAAGGCTCCCTCAGGTCGATCGAAGGCCCCTAGGGGCGGCTAAGTGCACCCTCAGGCCGGTCGAAGGCCCCTTGAGCCGACCGAAGGTCACTCCGACCGACAAAGGGCTCCTGAGACCGATCGAAGGCTTTCTCAGGTCCATCGTAGGCTACTCAGGCCGACCGAGGGCCCCTCAGCCGGTCAAGGGTCCCTCAAGGAGACTAACGGCTCCCTCAGGACGACCGAAGGCCATTTGGACTGTCCAAGGCTTATCTCAGGTCGACTGTGGGCGGCAGGGCCCTTCAGGCAGACCTAGGTACCCTCAGGACGACTGAGGGCCCTCTCAAGTCGGCCGAGGGCCATCTCAGGCCACCTAAGCGCCTCCTTAGGGCCACCCGAAGGCCACCCTAGGACAACCAATGGCCTCTCAGGCCGACTGAGGAGTGACGGCCCCTCAGACCAACAGAAACCCCTCAGGGCTCAAGCGGTCCGAGGGCAACCTCATGTAAACCAAGGACACCCTCAAGCCGGCCGAGGGCCCCTCATGTCATCCGATGTCTATCCTAGGACGACTAAGGTCCCCTTAGGCCGACTGAGGGCCTCCTCAGGCCGACTGAGGGCCCCTAAGGCCGACTGAGGGCCCCTAAGGCCGACTGAGGGTCCCCTCAGACTAACTCAGGCCGACTGATGGCCCCGAAGGCCGACTGAGGGCTATATCAGGCCGACTGAGGACCCCTTCAGGCCGACTGAGGGCCTCTTCAAAGGGGTGACTTATAGCCCCTACGGGCCGACCGATTGTCCCTCAGATCGACCGAGGGTACGTCTGGACAGCCAGCGACGTCTGGCCCTAAGACCGCTTAGGGCCCCTTAGACAAAAATAAAATGGCCCCTCAGCTCAAGGGGGTACCCGCGGGTGTCCAGGGTACCCCCTTGTATACACCCTTGACACCTGACCTTACCTATCATGACCTGACCTGACCACATCGTCACCAGATTTGCCAACTGACATCTGACCTTACCTATCCTGGCCTGACCTGACCTGACCTGACCTGACCTGACCTGACCTGACCTGACCTGACCTGACCTGACCCGACCACAGCGTCACCAGGTTTGTCACCTGACACCTGACCTGACCTGACATGACCACAGGGTCACCAGATTTGTCACCTGACAGCTGACCTTACTTATCATGATCTGACCTGACCTGACCTCAGCGTCACCAGATTTGTCATCTGACACCTGACCTTACCTATCATGACCCAGTGGCGGATCCAGGGGGGGGGGGGGCGTAGGGGCTGAATCCCCCTGCCTTAGAAAACGTCGCCCTCGCGCACCGCGGCGCCGAAGGCGCCGCGACGCCGTTCTTGTAAAGGATTTGCCGGCGCCGAAGGCGCAGTAGCGTTCTCGGGAGGCCGCCAGGGAGCCTTTGTGTCTACCGACAGCGTCGCAGAACTCTTGAAAGGCACCCTGGGACCCTCAGAAGACAGATTTCCGCCCTCACAACGCATTATGCCGCCATCAGAAGGTACATCGCCGCCCTCGGAAGGTTCATCGCCGCCCTCGGAAGGCATTATGACGCCCTCACAACGCATTATGCCGCCATCAGAAGGTACATCGCCGCCCTCGGAAGGTTCATCGCCGCCCTCGGAAGGCATTATACCGCCCTCGGAAGGCATTATGCCGCCCTCACAACGCATTATACCGCCCTCAGAAGGTACATCGCCGCCCTCGGAAGGCATTATGCCGCCCTCGGAAGGCATTATGCCGCCCTCGGAAGGCATTATGCCGCCCTCGGGAGGCATTATGCCGCCCTCGGAAAACATCGCTTCGCCCTCGGAAGACATTTTTCCGCCTTCGGAGTGCATTATATACCGCCCTCGGAAGATGTCTTTTCGCCCTCTGAAGACATCTTGCCGCCCTCAGAGCACACTATGCCGCCCTCGGAGCGTAATATGCCGCCCCGGAAGGCATCCTGGCGCCCTCAAAGCGCATTATGCCGCTCTTTCGAAGGCATCATGCCACCCTCGGAAGACATATTGCCGCCCTCGGAAGGCATGTTGCCGCCCTCAGATCGCATTATGCCGCCCTGGGAAGGCATCATGTCCTCCTCAGAGTCCAGAGAGTATTATGTCGTTCTCGGAAAGCATCATATCGCCCTCGGAAAACATCTTTCCGCCCTCGGAAGACATTTTGTCGCCCTCGAAGTGCATTATGTCGACCTCGGAAGATGTCTTGTGTCCCTCGGAAGGCATCTTACCACCCTCAGAGCACATTATGCCGCCCTCAGAGTCCAATATGCCGCCCTCAGAAGGCTTCCTGCTGCCCTCAGAGCGCATTATGCCGCTCTTTCGAAGGCATCATGCCACCCTCGGAAAACATCTTGCCGCCCTCGGAAGGCATGTTGCCGCCCTCAGATCGCATTATGCCGCCCTGGGAAGGCATCATGTCCTCCTCAAAGTCCAGAGAGCATTATGTCGCCCTCGGAAAGCATCATGCCGCCCTCGGAAAACATCTTGCCGCCCTCGGAAGACATTTTGCCGCCCTCAAAGTGCATTATGTCGACCGCGGAAGATGTCTTGTGGCCCTCGGAAGGCATCTTGCCGCCCTCAGAGCACATTATGCCGCCCTCAGAGTCCAATATGCCGCCCTCAGAAGGCTTCCTGCTGCCCTCAGCGCATTATGCCGCTCTTTCGAAGGCATCATGCCACCCTCGGAAAACATCTTGCCGCCCTCGGAAGGCATGTTGCCGCCCTCAGATCGCATTATGCCGCCCTGGGAAGGCATCATGTCCTCCTCAAAGTCCAGAGAGCATTATGTCGCCTTCGGAAAGCATCATGCCGCCCTCGGAAAACATCTTGCCGCCCTCGGAAGACATTTTGCCGCCCTCAAAGTGCATTATGTCGACCGCGGAAGATGTCTTGTGGCCCTCGGAAGGCATCTTACCACCCTCAGAGCACATTATGCCGCCCTCAGAGTCCAATATGCCGGCCTCAGAAGGCTTCCTGCTACCCTCAAAGCGCATTATGCTGCTATTGGCCGCCTTCTGAGACATATTGCCGCCCTCGGAAGGCATCTTGCCGCCCTCAGAGCGCATTATGCCGCCCTCGGAAATCATCATGTCGCCCTCGGAAAACATTTTGCCGCCCTCTGAAGACATTTTGCCGCCCTCAGAGTGCATTATGCCACCTTCGGAGTTCGGAAGACGTCTTGCCACCCTCGGAAGGCATCTTGCTACCCTCGGAAGGTATCATACCGCCCCCGAATGACACCTTGCCGGACCGAAAGCGATGCGGTGTCCCGGCGCACTCAGAATGATGGCACCCTGACGCCTTCAGCTTCCCTCCGACGGCGACCGGGCACCCGTGACCTTCGAAACCAATAACACGCTTTTGCCCCCCTCCCGATAGCGCCCTGGATGGCGCTTACGAGGAGGCTAGACCCCCACGAAATAACCGTGACACCTTTTTAATATGCCTGGCGGGGCGTTGTAGGTGCTGACGTATTGTACCTTTCACACTCGGGCGCCTAAAATAGCTTGGATGAATGTCCAACGTCCATGATGTCCACAGCTCCATAGAAACGTTTCAGCGTCGGTCACCGATTTTTACGCGATTTGGTCCTAATGACTAACGTCAAAACGAACCTCCTGCTTTAAACAATCAGGTCCATTTTGGCCTTACAGGTCTTCTTCAAGATCAAATTCAAGGTCAAACGACGGGAACGCTGTAGCGCCCAAAGTTACCGTCCGATCGCGACAAATTGGTCTCAAACGACTTGGAACGTGTGCCCAGTTCCGATAAGAATGTTCAGAGTTGTGTCCCGTGACCTTCAAGGTCAAGCCCCGTGACCTTTAATGTCAAATTCAGGGTCAAAGGGCGGGATTTTACCCCGTCCTTTCCAATTCCAGAATGACAACCATTCTTAGAGTTGTGCCCCGTGACTTTCAAGTTAGCGCCCAAATTTGGGCGCTACAGTGTTCCCAGTCCTTTGACCTTGAGGGTCGTGGGGAACAAATTTACTCTACTTGTCGTCTTGGAAATGGGCACGGGGCATCGTTTGAGACTATTTGTGCTGCAATCGGACGCAAAATTTGGGCGGTACAGCGTCCCCCGTCCTTTGACATTGAATGTGACCATGAAGGAGACCTGTAAGGTCAAAATGGACCTGATTCTGGGAAACAGGAGGTTCGATTTGATATTGAGACCAAATGTAAAAATCGGTGACCGATGCTGAACGCGTTTTATAATCCCCTTGGATTGGCGCGACCCAATAAGAACGACTCAACTGTCGTAACACAAGATGTTGCTCCTTGTTTATCCACGTATGCAACTTAATTTCCCGATGTTGCGACAATATATATTGTTTTGCTTCTCCGGGCTACATGTAGTTAGCCCGGATAATACAAAATCATGTAAATCTTGTGAATCATGTGAACCTACGTATACGTAGATCCGCAATCGGACCTTCGATCATGCCACCAGTCTTTCAAAAGGGTCCCGCGCTCCGCTGGGGTATTCAGCCGATCGAGGAGGGGGGGGGGGGGGGCAAAAACTGCAACCTCGTTATCTTCCGAACCAATAACCGCAGCGAGACGCGCAAGAGAGCAATCGAAAGCTCTTAATGAGACGCACATAAAACATACCCGAAATGTTCAAAATAAGGTCACATGTCAGGTTACGGTCAGGTGAAATGTCAAAATCGAGGTACTTGGGTTGATTTGCTATACTTTCCATTAACACGCGCCCTGGAGGGGAGGGGGCGAAATCCGCCCACCCCTCCGGTTTTTCAAGGATAGCGCAAAAACAGTGGCGCGCAGCGCCGCCGTTTTTTGCACACCTGTTTAGAAATGAACTTCTCACATTATGCAAAATTCTTGGCCTCGGGTCATCTCAGGTCAGGTCACCAGATCAGGTCACGTGATGACCTCAACTCCAAAACGTTTGCAGTAGCACCACAGCTACAGTTTTACGCCGATCAGTTTCAATCTTGCAGGACTTCATAAGGTCATAGATACTAACAATTTGTTAACTTCTGATTTTTAATATCGGTGACCTAAGGTCAGGTCAATTTCGTGACCGCCAACACTGTTTTGTCAATAACTATCGACATAATGAAGATAGAGAAGAGAAAAGGTTACCAATGTGTTTGTCTCGTCGAGGCACGTCTCCCAATATGCAACATGACCAACTTGGGTCACCACTTGACCTTGACCTGAGGTTAAATTTTTCAGTTGATCTAACTCGGTCACCATGAATATGATTCAAAGCGCTTTGACGAGACAAACGCAATGGCGTAAACATTATTGCTTTATCTTTTTTAGATACAAAGTTATTTGCTAAAAACAGTTTTGAAAACAAAATCACCTTTTTTACATTTGTTGACCTCTGGAACCTAAACTATTGACCTAAGCTCAAATCTGAGGACACTTAAGCCGATTGCATTTCTCAAAGGCTTTCGATTGCTTTTTCCGTTTGCTGCTAACTATCATAGTTCCTGAGATATTTGGGGGTGTTCGAAGCGAAGTCTTGAAAACTTGAAAATCTGACCCTTGATGACCTCTGGAGACCTCAATATTGACCTGAGAAAAAATAATGAACAAAATACTTTCGAAAGAGCTTGTCTCGAGCTATCTAACGTAGTTTTCTGCTTGTCGCTACGTTGCGTGGTTTTCGAGATCATAGGGGGGAGGCGAAATCCGCCCCCTCCAGGGCGTGTAATTATCAGAGGCCCTCCAGGGCGCGTGTTAAAGCCTTATATTGCGACTATTATGGCACAAAGTGCTCTCAGAGGCATAATACATCTTCCGCATAAGGGAAATTGAGATTGTAAGCAAAGGTCAAGCCGTCAAGGGCAGGTCAGAAAATATAACTATTGGCGAAAGGTCTACGAAAGTCATGCGACACATGTTTATGGGTTATTTTACACGTATAATTTGATAGTAGTAGCCAGTTTTACACCCTAACCCCAAATAACGGCCCTTAGGCGAAGTTCAGGTCAAGGTCAGGTTGCATAGGGTCAAAATGTGAAAATGATTAATATAAATAAAAAAGTAATGTTTCTAGACCAGTTTTGCCTAATAAATACAGTGGTGGCATTTATTTGCCTGTATCTGGTAATTAAAAGCCATAAAATGCAATTTTAACAAATTTCGCCATGAGTTAATCATACTTGGGAGCCATAAGTCAGTCAAAAATAAAGATTTTACTTTGAAATTTGGTATGGGTATCGTTCATACTTGGTTATCCAATATATATTCCGTTTTTTATATCTTTGAAAATTTAGATTTTGTAGGATTTTTCCTAAACAAATAAGTTTTTTTTTGGGAAGGGGGGGGGGGGGGGCAAAAACTAAGAAAATGCAAATCCGAGATAGCCATTTTGAAGAAAATGCCATTTTCTTTCATTTTATTTTTTGGCAATTTGCTTTACAACTAGATTTTCTACAGTTTTTCATACATTTATCGTTTTTACACCAAAAATGGCATGACCCCTGACCAGTGTTCGCCACGGGCCCACCAACCCCCAGCCCAGCCCGGCCCAAGCCCATGAACACCAAGCCCAGGCCCGGTCAAATTAATAATATTGAGGCCCAGGCCCGGTCGCCCGCTCAGATTAAGCATATAATTATTTTCACAAAATTTGCAATCATTATCCTAGCATATTTACTTATATACTATAAATGTGCAACAATGAACCAACTATGCTAAAAAAAGCCACAACTACAGCAACAGTGTGTTGCTGTGGAAGTGAACTGCTGGTTAAAATATTTTTAAGCTGACCTGAGCTTGCGCGCATTACTTCAAAAATTTCCTTCCCTGGCCCGTCCAGAGCCCGGTGATTTCCTTAAAGTTGAGGCCCGGCCCAGGCCCGGCCCAGGCCCAGCCCATGGCCCATAGGCCCAGCCCGACCCGTGGCGAACTCTGCCCCTGACGTCACTAAAACGTCATTATCTCCCAAACTACTTCACTAATTTGAATGACATCAGTTGGGCAAACTACGGGGAGGCGATCTAAAAATTTATCGATAAAAAATTCGGTCGTGACGTCATCAAAATGAGCAGAGCAAGCCCTTATAAGGAGAGCGGATCTAAAAATTGATTGTTTTCCTGACATTCACACCTTCAAACACCATGGCACCCCTCAAAAAAATGGCCATCATCCATGATTTTTTTTCGTCAGTTGAAACTGCACGAATGGCGCCTTCATATTTTCTTGTAAGTGTATGCTCAGATCCCTACTTTGGCAGATATGGCCAAAGTAAGGGTCCGCGATATCAATTTCGGCACTCGCAGCAGCCTCAGCGATCTAAATTTTTATTCGCCACCTGGCTTCACGATCTAAAATTGGATTAGCCGGCTGACTAAAATTGGATGAGCCGATCTAAAAATGTATTTCACGCTGTGGTCGTTGTGTCGCTGAATCAATATTTAGATCGTCATTTACAGTGAAATAAGGGACACTGCCGAATCTGGTCACATGTATTATTCCGATATATTGATGGACATGTTCTCTAACACTTTTTAACCTCCGAGTATGCGTATGTTGCTCCGAATGGGCCTAATAACATAGGCCTCTTAGTTTGATACTGCATGTATGCCCAAATATGGACATAACACAATCTAAAAATGTCTTGACCTATTTTTGATCGCCTCCCTGTAGTTTTCCCAACTGACATGTTGAAAGAAGACGTAAAATGGATGCAACATAAGGTACGGAACGTTTCACGGCAATATAGTTTTCATAGTTTTCAAGATATTGAGAAAATCCCCCCCCCCTCCCGGGGCGCGGGTTAAGGAAGAGGCACATTTGACCCGTTTAATTGACATATTGGATTGGCGCCACTCTGGACCATGCCGCCCCTGTCACCGAGGAAATGTGCCACCCTCGGACCTGAATCCCCCTGCCTCATAAAATCCTGGATCCGCCACTGTCATGACCTGACCTGACCTGACCCAGCCATAGTTACTCGCCGCAATACCGACAGATATCATTCGGCTTCTCACTCGGCTTCTCACTCGTGCTCCGGCAGTCCACACTGGGCAAGTTTGCTCAGCAGTTTTCGATATAGCGCTAAAAGTCAATGTTGATTTAAGCGTCGCCAAAGAAAAAGGCAATCGAAGTCACCGGCTCTGGCCACATGGAAGGTATGCATCGCGCCATCAGTATGACGTGGTCGTCTCTAGGTCATGGTTCCATGGTTCACTATGTTTGATGGTTCCGAGCTCTCAGTTGAATATATATCTGATCAAGACAACTTTAATGCTACGATGTTTTGTGGCCACTATCTCTCAACGGAAACGGATAATGGCCCGTAGCAGAACGGGGAAAATGTGGTAGGAGACACTGCTCAATTTGCGCCACGTTTAGCTAAATCGCTTATGCTAAGCCGGCGAGCCGAAATATGCTATGCTAGGCGAAAAGGTGTTTAACCCTATTCCCTGCGGGTGCAGATTCTGCCCCCCCCCCCTGGTGGTTTTTTGCTTGCCGTGCCCAAACCGTTGGGCCCAGCGTCTTGAAACTTTTTAACCTTTCCCATAATTGGTGTACACGTGTTGTGTATAAAAAAAACTAAATCGGTTCAGCAGAGGCGGTGCCAGGCCCTTATTTTTGGGAGGCAATCTGTCCCGCTTGAATGGTTACGAATGCGGTTGTGTGGCGCATACCTACTGCCTTCGTAGTTTGCGGTGCAATAAATGCGTCATATACATTTTCACTGTAATACCTATGCATCATACATACTGGGATTGCACATATTTTTGGCAGAGGCGCAATCAGGTAAAAATAGGAGGCTGTACTGGTGCAGTTGCTAGGAGTTTTTTTTTACATGCAACATCGGTATACATGAGAGTCAATCCCATAGTGCATTTGCCCACTAAAACAGGTCAGCGGAGGCGGCTCCAGGCTCTAGTTTTTGCGGGTCAATTACTTTAGGTGTTGCCAATTCCTCCCCATACGCTGTCCTGAGTGCGCTATTGCTTGGAACAGTGGTTTCACCCTATCTAAGATGAACATAAGTGTGTGAAAAGATTATGCGACGTAGAGAAGAACCTCCGAAACATGAGTTTGCTCCAGTCTCAAATTAGCAAGTTGATAAAAACGTGACGCGGACGGTCCCCCTCCCCCCACGTTGTTTACCTGGATCCGCCTATGCGTAATGTATTACATTTAACAAATTACAGCAAATAATGCCCACATGTGACGATCATATCGTCCCAAACAAACACGAACAGCACATATTTGTTATAAGAAAATCCATCCCACTTTATATCCCCTGAATACGGCTATGATTTTTATTTTTGGTACTTGTGTTTTGATATATGTATGTATATATGTTATACCTGTACATTTAAAGCTCAAAAATGTTTGTTCCATGAATATCGTCAAACCACATGACCGCAATGACCATTACAAAAACACACACAATTTTCGTATTTTTTGCCCCCTGGGCCCCATTTATAAAAAAAAAATACATTTCGGGCCTCTGGGTCCAAAAAAGAAGCTCTTTTTATGAAAAATAGAATGGCGCTTGTCCCATCGAAATCCAACGAGTGGTTATCGAGATCTCTGGGAGGGGGGGGGGGGGGGGGGAGAGAATCTGCCCCCCCGCAGGTTAAAGGGAACTGGGAAGTATTTATCTTCTCCCACAAAAATGGAGCTATTATTTGAAATCGACAGAGGATACACAAATATATTGTAAATTGATCGCATTTGGCATATAAAATTCCTACCGAGAGATATTTCAAGTTAAAGTTGATAAGCGTTCCACACTTGTAACGACCGGTACTCTGAAGTACTTGGTAACGAATTTCGGTCCTCACCAAAATCCGGTATTGTTTGTTGACGAAATGGTATGGAAAATATTCTTGCACTCTGTCTATTGTGATTATGTGCCCTACGATCCATAACAATCAACAAACATTGAATACAAATATTACCAAATTAACAGTTAACTTATGCACCCAACGACGGCCTAGTCAGTGGTTGCGACACTCAATTTGTGCAAAACAATTGGCATAATGGTTCATCTATTTTCAACATTAGGAGTTTTGTATAGTTTTGTATTTGGCAGTACATAATGCAATGTTTTAGGTTATCAATAACAAATACAAAACAAAACAAAACAATCAACAAACAATCGAAAAAGTTAAAAGTGGCAATGTCATCGGACATTAATTTATGCACCCAACGGCGACCTATTTAGTGTCGGCGATTTGTTTGCCTTCAAAAGAACAATGCCTTCAAAAGAAAGAAAAGCGCCAGGATATGTCACGCCATATATAGAGAAGGAACATATGCATACCGTTTGTCGTCATATATAAGTACATATATTTAAATTTCCTAAAATTGTATTATCGAAATAGAACAAAAGTTTTATTTAACTTTTAAATTGAGACGCGATCAATTTGATACCATACATGGTGTCATAAGATAATGCAGAAAAATAAATCAAAAGGTCAAAATTTCCATTTAACTTAATTCTAGCCGCCCACAGGTTAAACTATGCTAACTTGTAGTCTGATTCATTGCCTTCGAAAATGGACCCTTCTCGAGTTTCGACATTCCTGAAATCACTTGTATATTTCGCCTTAATTGCGTCATCGCCTTGCTTTATATTTGCCACTGCTTTTGGTGGTGTGTGCGTCACGCCTTACAGTTTTTATTGGAAAATCGGGGTTTACGAAAAACGTCGTCAAAAGTAGAATTTTGCAGATAGATTCAATTGTAAGATTGCACAAAAACTCACAATAGTCTTGGCTATCAAATTGCTATCTTGGATTTTGTAATTTTTTGAGCATGCAAAATTTTGATAAATTCAAGAAACGAAAATGGTATTTTTACGATATTTAAAAAAAAACAGGATCGCAAAAACCAAGCCATTTTTGGTAGTGACTTATGCGACGAATATGTGTGCCAAATTTGCAATTTATATTGTCAAAAATGACTGGCTCATTGCCTTTAAAAGGTAAAAATAAGCCACTTTGTGCGGAATTTTCATGCTTTCCCACCACATTCAGTTTATACATTCTACTTCAATTTTGTATGAAACAAACAATGTACTAAGGTAATTGTTCGCATTCTATACGAAAAACAAACTTATATACATATATTGCAAATTTGCAACGCCGAATGGCCGTAATCGGCAATCCCTTTTGGTCCTGCCTGGCGCAATTGGGCCAGATGATGAGTGTCGCAAATATGGCGAGGATTATACAAAATCGGTTATATCCAGCTTCAAACAACGTTTACCTTCGGTTACCAACCTATTGTTGTGCTTAAATAATAGACAAAGATGTGTGGTTTGTTATATATATACTTTGTAACATAGACTACATTATAGTTATCTCAACCTCAAAGCACATGAAGCAAACCTCCCAGAACATAGTTGAAATAAAGTACTAAATTAGTTTTGGCCTGCCACTCCGCCACTCCATTGTCGACCTCCGGATACAAATTTGATTTGTTGTGCATCCCTGTCTACTCAAAAATACCTTTTACATGGCCCTTAACCCTATTCCCTGCGGGGCAGATTCTGCCCCCGGTAGTTTTTTACTTGCCGCTTCTACACCATTAAGCATAGCGTCCTGAAAATTTGTGAATTTTCCCAAAATTGAATGGCGCGTCTTGTGTCAAAATTTTGAAAAAATCGGTCTAGCAGAGGCGGTTCCAGGCTCCTGTTTTGGGGAGGGTGTTACGAATGCGGTTTTGCGGCGCATACTTCCTTCGTGGTTTGCAGTGCAATACATGCGTCAGAAACAATTCCAATGCAATATACATCATAGATACTGGGATTGTACATATTTTGGGGCAGAGGCGCACTCAGGATAAACAAATGGGAGGCGATACCCACCCTCAAATTAGGTCCAACTTCAAATTAGTAAGATGATAAAAGCGTTACGCGCATGATGCCCCCCCCTCATGTTTTTTTCCTGGATCCGCCTATGCGCAATATATCAAATTTAACAAATTACAGCATATAATGCCCACATGTGACGTTCATGACGTCCAACCAATCACGAACAGCACATATTTTTTATCTCTCAGAAAATCCCCCCATTTTACATTCCTGAATACGCCTATGATTTTTAATTTTGTTTTTTGTCTTTTTTATATATTAAAGACCAGTACATTTGAAGCTCAAAAACGTTTTGGGCATGCAAATCGGTCGAGCCACATGGCTGTAATGACCTTTCAAGAAACACACACAATTTTCGGATTTTTTTGCCCCCTTGCCCCCCCCCCATTTTTAAACAAAACAAAAATTTCGGGGTCCAAAAAGAGGGACCTTGTCATGACGCATCGAATGGCGCTTTCTCCATCGAAATCGACCGAGCGGTTCTCGAGATCTCTGGGGGGGGGGGGGGCAGAATCTGCCCCCCGCAGGTTAACGTAATTCTGTCCGCCCGCAGGGAATAGGGTTAAATGTTTTTTTTAAAAGAAAATTGTGTGGGGGGGTGGCGCAATTATGGCCATGGCAATAGGGCAGTTTCCCTACAAATCAAATGGTTGTCTTGTAAGTGTTTGTATGTCTAAAATTAAATGTGTCAGGAAACTTTGCAGAGTGGTTTGTGAGATAGACCATTGTTTTCCTTGATATTTGAAATACTATTCGATTTGGTTCTCTATCGCTAGTCATTCTTTTTCGCGTGACTGTGGAGATATCGAACTTGAGTCGAAATGTAGTGAAGACTGACGTAATTTTCCCCTTCTTGTCTCAACGTCCCTTCGATTTCAAACAACTCAACTAGCTCGAGTGAGGTATATATATATATATATATATATATATATATATATATATATATATATATATATATATATATATATATATATATATATATGCATGCATGTATGTTGTATAGCGTACCTATTGAAAACACTCACATGCACGATCAGGGGCGTAGCAGAATTTCTCCCAGGGGGAGGGGCACATGGATCAGAGGGGCCCTCGTAGCCAAGGGAGCCCACATGATTAAAACAGTACAGTATGTTGTATGTTGTAAAACAACGACAAATAACTTTCGGACAACGAATGTGTTTGTATTTTTATTTTTGGGAGTAAAAAACTCGAAATTTCGAAAATCAGCGATAGCTATTTTCAATATATTTTTATTTTATTCAACTTTTTATATTTTATTATATTATTTTCAAAACGCCGAAAGAAAGGAAATGAAATTTCCTTTCTGTCGGCGTTTTTCATTTGCAATTTTCTTCAAAACTCGATTTTCTACGATTTTCCAAGCATTTTTTTTTTTCTCCACCGAAAATGGCATGACATGACGTGATTAAAACGTCATTATCTCCCAAAGTACAACACCATTTTCATTGAAATATTGTGATAAGACGTAGGATTGATGCGGCATAAGGTACTGAAAGGTTGACGTCGATGTCTATCATTGTTTTCAAGTTATTGAGAATTCAGGGGGGGGGGGGGGGAGTCTGCCACCTCCAGCGGGGCGCGGATAAATGCAAATATTATCTTGAATCTTCTTCAATTCGGATTCAGGAAAAAAACACAGTACGTAATGCCGATTGTGCACATGTACGATGAAGGTACAAAATATCTACAAAATAACGAAGTAACATGCTCCTTATATCTTTATTTACAGAAAGCTTTGGATACCGTTTGCTTATAAATTGTCTTGAAAAAATACACCACATTGTGACACGAGGGGTTTCTACAACACGATAGAGTCATATCTTAACACGCGCCCTGGAGGGCCTCTGATTACGAGCGAGCGCGAAGCGCTCGCTTGTCCTTCCGAGGTATATGGGAAACATCTGGATATGAGCGGCCCGACCCGGCCCGTGGCGACGCTTTTGAGAAGCTAATATCTCTGAAACCGCACGTCTGATTGACAGCGGGTTTTCTTTGCTGAGCAGCCCCATCCAACCTAACCTGTTTGAGACCGATGCCTACTCATGTCGGTGACTACCACGGTGCGTGGCGCGTGCCGCGTGAGGGGTGGTTTAAAAGTGCTTTCTCGCAAAAACTCTGCAACGGCTGGACCGATTGTGTTTAAATTTGAAGTGTGGTTAGGGACCTCTCAGCTGCCACTTTCCCACAAGTCAGGGGTGGGGTGCCTCTGCACGTGCACACGTGCACACCCCTATTATATACTCAGGAACGGCTGCGCCGATTGTGTTCAAATTTGGTGTGTGTTAGGGGACCCTCGCCCCCCTAATTCCGCCCCCCTAAAATCTCGAAAACCACGCAACGTAGCGACAAGCGGAAAACGGCGTCAGATAGCTCGAGACAAGCTCTATCGAAGATATATATCTCTCCTGTTTTAGGTCAGGTCAATATTGAGGTCACCAGAGGTCATCAAAGGTCAGATTTTCCAGTGTTAGGACTTCGCTCCAGAAGCCCCCAAATATCTCGGGAACTATGATGGCTAGGAACAGAAAAAGCAATGAAAGCTCTTGAAATATGTAATCGCCATTTGTGTCCTCAATTTTAGCTCAGGTTAATATTTTAGGCTCTAGAGGTCATCAAATGTAAACAAATATTTCTGGCAAAACAGTTTTTGCAAATTACTTTTTACCTAATGAAGATAAGGCACTATGTTTTACGCCATCGTGTTGTCTTGTCAAGGCGCTTCTAATTCAAAATCGTAGAAGGAAGACATGTTTTTTTTCTTCTCTTCAGAAATCGAAGATTTTTTTTCTGGGGTTCGCTCAGGAAAGTACGGGCCAACGTGTTTGTCCGGATGTGTGTCCAGACGAGATCTTTGGCCACCTCTGCAGGTCGACGCTGTGGTTATTGGTTCGGAAGATAACCAAGGGGCGACCCCCCGCCCAGCCAATGGCGTTCGGCTGAGACCCCATCCAATCCTGGGTTAATACTCGTACATTGTCAAAGCCTTGTACTCTTCTCAAACGTTACTAGCATGCACTGAAAAACAATGAGAATTTTGACTGGTCTTCCTTCAAGAGCCTCACCGGCGCTCGACCGGCAGACCACCTCTACCACCACAGGAACTTCTAAAGGACAGCAGAGGCCCTGTACAGATCGGCAGGGGCCTCTAAAGGCCTACAGAGAGCCCTCTACAGATTGGCTGAGACACTGCAGATATACAGGGCCCCTAAAGGCTGGAAGAGGGCCCTTTACAGGTCGGCAGGGCCCTATTAATGCCGGCAGAGTCCCGCTGCAGATTGGCAGAGCGATCTACAGATCGGCAGGGCCCTCTAAAGGCCAGCTCTAAAGGTCGGAAGGGTCCTCTAAAGGTCAGCAGGGCATCTAAAAACCGTCAGAGAACCCTCTATAGATTAGCTGAGGCACTCCGCAGATCGACAGGGCCCCTAAAGGCTGGAGTGGGCCGTCTACAGGTCGGCAGGGCCCTATACAATCTACATGCTGGAAGGACCCTCTAAAGGCCGGAAGAGGGCCCTCTACAGATAGGCAGGGCCCTCTAAAGGCCGGCAGAGCCCTCTAAAGGGCGTCAGGCCCTCTAGAGGCCGGAAGGGCCATTTCAAGGCCGGAAGGGCTATCTAAAGGCCGCCAGGGCCCTCTAAAGGTCTCCAGGGCTCTCTAAAGGCCAGAAGGGCCATCTTAAGGTCGGCAGAGGGACCTCTATAGATTGGCTGGGGCACTGTGTAGATCGACAGGGCCCCTAAAGGCTGGCAGAGGGCCCTCTACATGCTGGCAGGGTCATCTAAAGGCCGGCAGAGGGCCCTCTACAGATCTGCATGGCCCTCTAAAGGCCAGCAGAGGGCCCTTTACAGATTGGCTGGAATACTCAGCAGATCGACATGGCCCATAAAGCCTGGAAGAGGGCCCTCTACAGGTCGGCAGGGCCCTCTAAATGCCGGTAGAGGCCCTCTACATATTGGCAGGTTGATCTACAGATCGGCAGGGCCCTCTTAAGGCCGGCAGAGGGCCCTCTCCAGATCGGCAGAGACCCTCTACAGATCGGTAGGGCCCTATACAAGCCGGCAGAGGGCCCTCTACAGATCGGTAAGGCCCTATACAAGCCGGCAGAGGGCTCTCTACAACCGAAAGGGGCCCTCTAAATGCCGGCCGGGGGCCATCTGCAGATCGGTAGGGGCCTTTAAAAGCTGGTAGAGGGCCCTCTCAACATTGGCTGGGGCCCTTTTGCACGTATTTGCATATAGATGTCTTTAACAGACAAGCAAGTAAGCTGTTATTTATTCGTATTACGATTTTTAGGTTCGTGGGCGTTCTTTTATGTGACGTACGGCGTTTTTCGGGCGCCTGACACCAAATTACTGGGGCCTTCGTCCCCAGGGGGCCCTCGCTTGGTCGCCAGAGGAGCCCGCCTGGCCTCCCAGGGGGGGGGGGGGCATGACCCCTTGGCCCTTCTTGCTACGCCCTTGTGTACGATGTCTGATCTGGATTCTGGGACAAAGCATGAGGACATAAGTTCCAGCCCTTCCGATTGTCATCAGCACGTACTGTCGGTCTCATAATGATCTTCCCTAGCTCTGGGTCTCCACGGTAGGCAAAACGATAGCTGGCTGAATTCCGCACCCAGGACCGGTTTGACAGCTCGCCCGGTGCCGGCCGATACTTGCGGAATCTGCACCGCTCCGTCCTGGTCTGACACACACACAGGCCGATTGGGGAATAACAATTCGCATGTGTGGCGAGGCTGTGTGGCGGACCGTGTTGGAAATATACGCAGACTAGAATGTCAAGTTAGCGACGATGTCTGTGATGACAGTTTTAAGAAACGATAGGTCTGTGAAGCATCGCTAAAGTGTGCAATTGATAGAACACTACACCGGCTACACTTTAAGACGAATATTTGTATCTACAAGTTGACCGATACCGTCATCACAGATGTCGTTTCTCAAGTTGACCGATACCGTCATCACAGATGTCGTCTCGGAAATGGCTATCCGTCTTGTCGCTTGCGACGATTGAGAAATTTGCATTGCGCTAAAAAATAAAGTGTCGATATTTTGACCAGATCTCAAGGTCAAGGTCAAATTTAAATATGTAGCCAGTCAAATGCTCTATCAGATACACACCTGGCGATGCTTCATAGACCTAAGGTTTGAAATACTGTCGTGGCAGATATCGTCGCTAACTTAAGGGATATAAACCCGCCCGGGTGTGTTTACTGGAGCGTGAAGGACGGAGCGGCGTGATTCGAACATATCAGTGGCGAAGCCCATTGCATTTGTCCTGCTTTTTCGTGTAGGAATCATCAGGTGGACGTTTGCATTCGCAATTTCGAGGTTCTGCATTGCACATGACACGTGGCATGATTAATAAAGAAATACACGTAAAAAGCGACTGGTGCCAGCGCGGTTCGCTGAACCCACGACCAATCTACGAATACGCCAGGAGAGACGGCTATACCGACTGAGCTATTTGGGCTGATGTGATGGTCACTGTTATTCAGTCTCCAATATTGGATCTCTGCCAGCTCAGTACAGGTGACCTCTTGACCCTCGAGGCAGACGGCCCTGACCACCACCCGGGTCGCGGCGCATTCCATTCCGACAACGCCCCGCACTCCCTCCTCCCTCCCCTACCCAGGTCACGCACCTGCCAGACAGCCACAATGGGTACCAACCTACGGTGGGGAAACCACCTTTGTTGTGCCTATCGCGACCGTAGCGCCAGCGTTGGTGGTAAGGGAAGATCATTATGAGACCGACTGTAACACAAACGTCACCTCGAGGGGCTCAGTTGGTTTTTACCCTGGCTTGGAGTGACGTCGGGGTATTGGGTGGAAGCCTCCAGTTGCTGATACAATGACACGCTCTCTTATAATGATTCATTCAACACGTGAGCCAATGCGTGATGTTTCTACGTGGCTGGTAGACGCGCAGCCGCTGCGTGGCTAGCAGTCGCCTTCCCCTGCTAACGGTTCCTCTGCAGAGCGCGGGACCAGGCTACGTACGGTACACGTGCAGACAGACGAAGTCGCCTGTCGCTCGGAGATCCGGTCATAGTGCCGGCATTGTACGGCAAGAACCGGACTGAGCCGGCCCCCCGGTAAATGGAATACTAGCCGACCAACGCGTCATCACGCGCCGAGCGGAGCGACCCAAGCCATAGCCGAGCCGCCGCAAGCCGCAGCCGGCGGCGCGGCGCTGGAACGGTCGCGCCGGTCGGAGTCCGGTCTGCAGGTGGTGGTGCGTCAGGTGAGGGGCCCGCCGCGCTGGCCCGCTCAGTCTGCCGACGTATCGGGAGGGGTGACGTCGCGCCTCGCCCGCCGCCCTGTCTGGAGCGCGTGACGTGGCGCCGGACTGCGGTCCTGTCTGGAGCGCGTGACGTGGCGCCGACTGCGGTCCTGTCTGGAGCGCGTGACGTGGCGCCGGACTGCGGTCCTGTCTGGAGCGCGTGACGTGGCGCCGGACTGCGGTCCTGTCTGGAAGCGCGTGACGTGGCGCCGGACTGCGGTCCTGTCTGGAGCGCGTGACGTGGCGCCGGACTGCCGCCCTGTGAGATCTCCGGCGGCTGAGGCAGTGCTGTCAGCCCAACGTCCGGGTCGATCTGGTGCCAGGAGCGGGCCACACGTGACCAGCGAGGTCCAAGGACGCGACCCGCCGCCGACATGCCGCCGTCCAACCCCAGCAAGTCAGAGCGGAAGCACGCGCGTAAGAAGCGGAACTTGGAGGAGCGTCAGAACTCGTACACGCAGGATCACCGACTGGAACGGAGCCCTGCCCACCATGACGGTCGACTCGCCGCCCAAGGCCAGGATCACAAACAGGTACACAGGAAGGGACGCCACGGTCCTGGTCCCCTGCCCTCCGTCCTGGTCCCTGGTCTCTGATCCGTGTCTCCGGTCACTGGTCTCGGTCCGTGTCCCCGTCCGTGGTCCCCGGTCCGTGGTCCCCGGTCCGTGGTCCCCGGCCCGTGGTCCCCGGTCCGTGTGGTCCCCGGTCCCGGTCCGTGGTACCCGTCCGTGGTCCCCACGATCCCCGGTCCGTGGTACCCGGTCCGTGGTCCCCGGTCCGTGATCCCCGGTCCGTGGTCTCCGGTCCGTGGTCCCCAGTCC
>JAXIVJ010013087.1:5000-27500 GCA_036785665.1 Chirona hameri
GGTGGTGGTGTGTGGGTGTGTGTGGTGGTGTGTGTGTGGGTGGTGGGTGTGTGGGTGTGGTGTGGGTGGGTGTTGGGGGGGGGGTGGTGGGTGGGGGGGGTGGTGGGTGTGTGGTGGTGGGGGGTTGGGGGTGGTGTGGGGTTGTGTGGTGGTGTGGGTGTGGGTGTGTGTGTGTGTGGTGGTTGGTTGTGTGTTGGTGTGTGTGGTGTGTGTTGGTGTGTGTTGGTGTGTGTTTGGTGTGTGTGTGTGTTGGGTGTGTTGGTGTGTGTTGGTGTGTGTTGGTGTGTGTTGGTGTGTGTGTGGTGTGTGTGTTGGTGTGTGTTGGTGTGTGTTGGTGTGTGTGGTGTGTGTTGGTGTGTGTGTGGGGTGTGTGTGTGTGGTGGTGTGTGTGTGTGTGGTGTGTGGTGTGTGAGTGTGGTGTGTGTGTGTGTGTGTGTGTGTGTGTGTGTGGTGTGTGTGTGTGTGTGTGGTGTGTGTGTGTGTGTGTGTGTGTGTGTGTGGTGTGTGTTGTGTGTGTGGTGGGTGTGTGTGGTGGTGTGTGTTGGGTGTTGTTGGTGTGTGTTGGTGTGTGTGTGGGTGGGTGGTAGGTTGTGGGTAGGTGGTGGGTAGATGTGGGTAGATGTGGGTTGGTGTCGGTAGGTGTGGGTCAGTGTGGAACTGTGGGTCAGTTGTAGTGATGCTAATTCTTCATTAGCTATTGCCTAAACCAGCCTTCAAGCATTCACACTCATTGACATCCATCATAGTTTTGGGAAGATGACTACACAATGCTGGAGTTATTAACAGCAAACTATGGTTTTCTCGGTGATTCTTCCCGCGAATTGCTTGCTCAGTGAAGGCAATGGCGTTCAAATCGAGATATCGTAACAAAAAAAACGGTACTTACGGAAAACGATGGGATTCCACCGCGTATAGCTTTCTTCCCATCAAATACGGCTTGTTTACTGAAAACAGCACATACACAAGAATGTCAACCGCAACTTCAGAACAAATCAATCTACAACCGGGGTCCAGGTGTCCAGTGTGTCCAGCTATCTACAGGGCAAGAGTGTCCAGGTGTCCAGCTATCTACAAGGGGCACAGGTGTTCAAGCTATCTACCAGGGCACAGGTGTCCAGCTATCTACCAGGGCACAGGTGTTCAGTATATACAGGGACAGGTGTCAAGCTATTACTGTACCAGGCACTTCCAGCAACTACCAGGGTGGGGGAAGTGAGTTATGGATTGGGAATGAGGCACAGGTTGTCCAGCTATCTACCAGGGCACAGGTGTCCAGCGATCTACCAGGGGCACAGGTGTCCAGCTATCTACAAGGGGCACATGGTGTCCAGCTATCTACAGGGCACAGGTGTCCAGCTATCTACCAGGGCACAGGTGTCCAGCTATCTACCAGGGCACAGGTGTCCAGCTATCTACCAGGGCACAGGTGTCCAGCTATCTACCAGGGCACAGGTGTCCAGCTATCTACCAGGGCACAGGTGTCCAGCTATCTACCAGGGCACAGGTGTCCAGCTATCTACCAGGGCACAGGTGTCCAGCTATCTACCAGGGCACAGGTATCCAGCTATCTACCAGGGCACAGGTGTCCAGCTATCTACCAGGGCACAGGTGTCCAGCTATCTACCAGGGCCACAGGTGTCCAGCTAACAATGTATCAACCAATCACTGCGGTACAAAGTCGGAAACTACATCAACCACTCTATTATTCTTGGTAATTTCGGTAATTTCGCCATAATTTATCGCTGTTTGAGATGCCTTCCTACAAAGTTGATGATGATGATTTGGGCTTTAGGGCGCCTCAGCTACTCAGGCTATGTGGCGCCCATGTCCTACGATGTTACTCATTTGTGCATGCATCAAGTTGATTTATCTTCGACATTCAGGCGACATTCAGGTGAATGTTATGGAAAATACTTGAGATTGGTCATGTATCATACTTTGAACAAAGCTTCAGGAATAACAGGGTTTTCTATTTATCAACAGTTTAAGAACCAGGTGAATGCCATCTGACTCCACAAACAAGCAATACTCTGTCAGTGATTGGCATTGCATCAGACTCAGTCAAGGTTATACATTCAAAGTCAAGGTAATACAGATAGTATTACACATGTAGCAATATGTCACATTCTGAATACTGAAATGGTTTAACCCTCGCCCGTGCAGCGTCCGATCAGTGCGTGACGGTGCAGAGGGGGGGCACAACCCCAGCGTTTCGCCCCTAATTGGGCTAGAGCTTCGATTAAAAAACGAGCGTGTTGCTTGTCACGAGAGGAAGCCATTGATACACGATTTTAAGGTCCTAGGTCATTAGGTGACCTCTGAGGTCATGGCAATGAGCCAAAACTCAACCAATTGTAAATGTGTATACATTGAATTTAATCGAGCTAGAATCGCGAATGAGCATTTCATTATGCTAAATTTGGTGCCAAATTTGAAATCAGCATCACAAAATGTCCTAGAAACTGCCAATTCCAAAAAGGTCATGTCAGGTCATTTGAGGTCAGTGACCTAGGTGACCTGTTGGGGCGCATGACCCCAGTGGAACATATAATTATGTAAAATGGATCCCATATTTGAAATCAGCGTCACGAAAATGTCCTAGAAACTGCCAGAAGCCAAAAAGTAATATGAGGTCATCGGAGGTCATTAATCTCAGTGGAAACCACAACCGTCACCTGGAAGACCTGTGCATATGTTCCTGAACAACACACGCCATGAACTGCACAAGTTACAAGGATCAATACTACGGGACGCCCATTTGCGCCTGGCATGACCTTGAAAAACAGGTCAAAGGTCACGGGTCATGTGCACCTACAACTTAAAAATTTCAGAATGTGTCAAGTTGTTCACAAGTAGGGTACTGAAAGTTTCATCGCAATCGGTTGATATTTACGCGAGTTATTCCTGAAAAACCGAGGGGGGGGGGGGGGGGGGGGGGGGTGGCAACCCCCTGCACTGGTGAGGGTTAACGTTGACATTCTGGCAATAATGTAAACCATGCTCCACAGTGACAAAAACAGAAATTAGCACCATTAGCAGATGCTTAGGGTCTGTTGCCATGGCGCCTCCCGGGAGGAGTCTGGAGCAACTTGGAGCAGCCGTGTGGGAGCCGTCACGGGAACGACAGGAGGCGTGTGGAGGAAGTATCAGCTGTTTGCGTCCAAGGTTGGGTATCTGTTGACATTAACAAATGTATCGGCTGCGGCATAAACTTACTCCTCCAATCTTCTCCGGTTGTCCCCACCTCGATTTCGGGAGCAAGTTCGAGGAGTTTAGAGGAGGTTTCGGGCGGGCTTGGAGCAGCCACGGGAACGACCGGAGGAGCTTGGGAGGATGTTAGAGGCAGTTGGAGCCAGTTGGAGGTGCCACGGGAACAGACCCTTAGCCAACATCAAGATGATATCCATGTGTATCGTCACACCTGCTTCTGGGTACCTTTCTAGCTGTTTTGGTGTCACTCTGGTGAGGGTACTATGGAAGCTGTGATAGCTGGACAGGAAAATCACCATCAATATGCAAAAGTAAAACAGGTTAACTTCAGCACAGATCTGAGAGCACATACCTGACAAAGAGCTGTTCTTGGTTGTTGACACGCCATGACACAACTGTTGCACCTGCAAGAATGAAACAATTCATATCAATAAATAAGTGCTGTATAACCTTGGAATAAATTTTACCCATTTGTTTTCTGTCATCCTTGATTTATGGTGTGCATTTGCAAGTATCACAACATACAAACTTCCTGAGGATTTGTTATAATTATTTCTCAAGTATTTTTTAGACAATGCCAAGTGATTTTAATTTACATGGATAATGGTAAATAGGGCAAACTAACCAACACTTAGAAACTTACCAGGTGAACACCAGGTTAAGGACAGAACACTTTTCACGCTCTTACGGTTTAGATGCCTGAAAGTACTGAGCATTAAACTACTTCAACATATCTGACATGAAAGAAGTTTACCATACACAACCACCTTTAGCAAGAAAAAAGACTGGCATTATGGCATGTGTAAAGTTAAAATGGAATACCAAACTGATTGCTTCACAGCATGCTCACAATGCAAATATTGATATAGTACATTTCTTTATAGGTCAAATTGTTTGGTTAAAAGCCTAATCATATACAAATACTACACAGCCGCTTCATGCAGTTCACTTTGAAATAGAAACAAGGTATGCATTGAAAAACAAAAGAACACATGTATTTGCACACATAAGAATGTTTACCATAACTTCACCACACTCATTCTAGGACATAAAACAAAACTACAGATGATATATTTTGATACATTTTGTAACTAAGATACGGTAAATGACCGTAACCACAGACACATCCAACCATCTGATTTCTCATGCTATCAGGGGAGTGTCCTAATCGGGTTTGCGGAGTCGGAGTCTGTAAAATTTTGCCGACTCCAGACTTCGGGAGGTGATGACAAAAAAGTCAAGCCCCTTCAATTTCCTTCGCTACGATTCCCTTGCAGTTCAATGATTTTCAATCATGAGGTGTGTACCATACCACAGTGGGCAAAATGGAACCTAGGGTGTGACGTCGAATGCAGATTCAAAATGTCAGCACAAGGAATTTAACCCGCTCCCCGCTGTGGGGCAGAATTTGCCACCTCCCGGATGTTCTCAATAACATCACCTCAACGTTTTCTCACATAATTTCAATGGAATTGGTGGAGCATTTTGGGAGACCATGACGTTTTCGTGCCGTCATGGCATGCAATTTTTGTGTGTGCACAAACAAATGTGTGGAAAATTGTAGAAAATAGAGTTTTCAAGCAAAGCTCAAATACAAACATCAAAAGAAAGGAAATGACATTCTCCTTAAAATGGCTGTCTCGGATTTTCAAAAGTTGCGTTTTTGACCCCCAAAAATAGTTAAAAACTTTTTTCCAATACAATTTCCACAAAGTCAATATTTTCACAGATATAAAATAACCGGAATATATCTTGGAGAACCAAGTATGGACGTCCAAGCAAAATTTCAAAGGAGTATCTTTATTTTTGACTGAATTATGGCTCCCTAAAGTATGAGTATGAGTAACTCATAAGGTCATTTTTGAAATTGTGTTGTTTTGGCTTTTAGTGATCTGCAGACAAATAACCGACAAAACTGGTCTCGAAGCATGCTCTTTTATTTATATTAATCAATTTCAAATTTTGGCCTTATGTGACCTGACCTTGACCTGAACTTCGCCCAAGGGCCATTATATGGGGTGAGGTTGTGAAAATGGTTAATACCAGTAAGGCACCGTAGTTGGCGATGAACGAGCAAGCGCAAAGGAAATGTATGGGGAATTTCAACTCGATCGGGCAAGTAGTTTCTGCGATACAAAAAAGGGTGTGCACATGCGCACGTGCAGAGGCACCCACCTTTGACTTGTGGGAAAGTGGGGGCTGAGAGGTTCCTAACCACACACCAAATTTGAACACAATCTGACTTGTGGAAAGGCGGCGGCCGTGAAGCCCTAAGTTTGGATGTGACTGGAGATTAGATCTTCCCCCTAGGTTCCTTCAATAACCCTATTCATAGGATAGGTGCAGGAACAGGGGAAGGGGGCTGGGGCGCCTGGGGGCATCACCCACTCACTTTTTGACAATTTTTTCTTCTAAAATCTTTCTTTTGCTTGGTGGAAGAAAAAATGATGGCAAAAGGTTCACCAAGATGAGAAGAGGCCAATGAGCAAATACATCTTCCATAGGGGCAATTACAGGACAAATCACCAAGGTAAGGGTGAAAATGTATACCACACCCCCTCCGATCTTGCTTCAAAGTGGCCCATGTGGCAAAGTGGCCTAAGTGGCTGATTTCGTTTCTCAAATTTGTATGGTCATCAGGTTACAGGGTCACAAGATGAATGTCAGCAAAAATTCAGGTCAAGGTCAAACATTCAACTATATTTGTCATTGTATCTCCAATATAAACATAGATATCATGGCAAAACTATATATCATTAAAAAGATGAAGAAACAACAAATATGATGGCATAACAAGACAAGTTACCCCCTAAGGCCAAAAAGTGACAATTTGACCTGATGACCTTGAAGTCAGGTTAAGGTCAACCATGTTTGCAAAATTTATTGTGGAAACTGAAAATCCATGGGGGTCAACATGGGTCATATGTCATCACCTCATTTCCCTAGTGAGTTTACAAATTTGGGTATTTCTGCAATTTAGCACAAATTCAACAACCAATATCAGTGCCCAGAATAACCCCAAACACCATTTTACAGTGAAATCTGAAAGGGTGTGGTTACCATGCCTTGGTGGTATTAGTTCAGTAATTCACCTCCCAGTTTATGGTGTTCTTGAGGTCCCTAATAGAAGAAGAGTAGTCAGCTGACAATAATATGACAGACTGAAAAGTGGGTTATCTTTAACTGTCTGAGATGGTTCGGTGGTCGACAGCCCCCTGTAGGTTCTGCAGTGCAGTGAGCGAATGTGAGCTGAGCATTCTAAATCTGGGTCCCTGCAACCGTAATTGCTGTAAAGGTTAGGTCTGGTTTTATTATGTATCATTTTTGGGTGACTTCATAGCTTTGGTATTACTGGTACACTTTTCTGTATGTCGTAATAATACTCCCTTCTATTATGGACCTCAAGCACATCATTAACTGGAGAGGTGAATTACTGAACTATTAATGCCTTGATGTCCTGGAATTGCCCATAGGCATAGGGCTTGAAGATTGGAGATAAATCTTCCATAGAGTTTTTCTCAAGATGAGATCAAAGTTTCACTGTCCCCCAACTTTTGTGATGTTCCTACATCCCTGAACTTATTTATCACAGAAATAAAACAAACTAGATGGCATACAATTAGTTCACCATGCATGTTTTGAACAAGCCAGCAATCATCTGTTACCTACACCATGACAAAAAGAAAGGAAACTGCAAATATATATTGATAATTTCTGACCACAATTTAATTTTACCCCGTATGACAAAGGACACTCACGGTCAGTGTTTTTTATTAACGGGATTTCTCATTCATAAAAAACACGCCTATCGAGCCCTGTTTGAGGCAACCAACTACATTTGCGACAGAAATCGCGCAGCAAAGACGACTTATTTTTGAGAAAGCTTTAGATAGATCTGCGAAATCATACAACAGAAAGAAAATTAAAAGCACGTACCATGTAAATTTACGGTGCAAGTAGTATTGTTTCCCCGATCTAGCACCACAACAGCAGTTGGGGCTGCCATCGGAGATCACACCCTTTCACGACCGCCGGCACAACACACCTCGCACTCCCACCAGACACAAACAAATGCAAGTTCCCATTGTAGTGAAGCTTAACAGTGAAACCAATGAAGCAGACATCAAATTATTACTTTTTGTTTATAAATATTTACGAAACAATAGAATATATATTTTAATGATACACTGGAATCGAAAAATATAATTCAAAATTAAACAAGTCTGATTTTTGCACTTGTTTTAAACTGTTAAAACAAATTAAATTCACTCTTTAAAAGTTTAAAGATAAGATTTTCCCCCTAAATAATACAATTTACAGTTTTCAGTGACCATTAAGTAGTTTTGTGTTTATGCTGTATAATATTGTGAATAGATTCTAAGCACTTTGCAGCACTATAAGTAGCATGAGGAGAGCCTCTACTGCTATACAATTTGTTAGGTTTTCCTCAATATATGCTGTGCATGCTTGATGAAATTGCTAAATGCAGATAGTAATTTATAATATATAATATTTAACTACTTTTGAGTGGTAGTTATTATGCGCTATGCGAAAACGCAACAATTCAAATGGAAAATAATTGTAATTACGTCATATCATTTAGGTTGCGTTTTTTGCGTCATTTGATTTCATTTTAAACTCGCATGGAAAATCGAAAGCTTAATGTGATGAAGCGTCGATTTTCTCCTTTCGCGCGCCGCCATTTGTAACGCTCCGTGTCATAGTTCACTAGTGGAATTTTATCTGTAATTGGACATAATCTGAAGCAGATTCGCTGTTTTTGGTGAGGCATTCTATTTTTTTCACGTGTCTTACTCTGTGGTAGGTCATTTGGTTGTTCTCGTCAGTGACGCCAACGGTTAAGTTACTCGAGTCTGATGATCATGCTTTTCCCGCCTTTTTCTCCCCGTCGATGTCATCAATTATTGAGGGGTAAATTTAATTTGGATGTTTTTTTTTTGACAAGGCAGGTCTTAATTGTATCAAACGTTATTCTGAGCTTAATTGTTAGAAGAAGTGAACTAAGTTTAACCTTGTGCTCATTAAAATGAAATAAGAATAACTATGAGAAATAACTTCCACTGAAGAAGGCTCACAGCCAAAAATATGTTTGGGATTTTCTTGTTATTTCATCTTATGAGCATAAGGTTAAACTTTGCTCTATTTCTAAGCCAGGTCTTTTTTAAATAATATTTTTATGACCGATTGGAGACAAGTCAGGTTGAACTATGGTAATCTAGACTCATTTTTGGAATTGGGACCATTCCATTTTTGGAACAATACAATTTTTGGAACATCATACTCAAAAATGGGTATGATACTTCTAAAATAGGTATGCTCTGTAACGCTCGTTCCAAAAATGGGTACGGAAACGACTGCAATGACCTTCACAACTTTAACTTCAACCATGATTAGACATAAAGACAAAGACATAAAAGAAAAGTTCAACAAAGAGCCTCTTGGGCCCATCCGAGGTTGCTCAATATATGTTGTGCATGCTTGATGAAATTGCTAAATGCAGATAGTAATTTATAATATATAATATTTAACTACTTTTGAGTGGTAGTTATTATGCGCTATGCGAAAACGCAACAATTCAAATGGAAAATAATTGTAATTACGTCATAACATTTAGGTTGCGTTTTTTGCGTCATTTGATTTCATTTTAAACTCATGGAAAATCGAAAGCTTAATGTGATGAAGCGTCAATTTTCTCCTTTCACGCGCCGCCATTTGTAACGCTCCGTGTCATAGGTCACTAGTGGAATTTTATCTGTAATTGGACATAATCTGAAGCAGATTCACTGTTTTTGGTGAGGCATTCTATTTTTTTCACGTGTCTTACTCTGTGGTAGGTCATTTGGTTGTTCTCGTCAGTGACGCCAACGGTTAAGTTACTCGTGTCTGATGATCATGCTTTTCCCGCCTTTTTCTCCCCGTCGATGTCATCAATTATTGAGGGATAAATTTAATTTGGATGTTTTTTTTTGACAAGGCAGGTCTTAATTGTATCAAACGTTATTCTGAGCTTAATTGTTAGAAGAAGTGAACTAAGTTTAACCTTGTGCTCATTAAAATGAAATAAGAATAACTATGAAAAATAACTTCCACTGAAGAAGGCTCACAGCCAAAAATATGTTTGGGATTTTCTTGTTATTTCATCTTATGAGCATAAGGTTAAACTTTGCTCTATTTCTAAGCCAGGTCTTTTTTAAATAATATTTTTTTATGACCAATTGGAGACAAGTCAGGTTGAACTATGGTAATCTAGACTCATTTTTGGAATTGGGACCATTCCATTTTTGGAACAATACAATTTTTGGAACATCATACTCAAAAATGGGTATGATACTTCTAAAATAGGTATGCTCTGTAACGCTCGTTCCAAAAATGGGTACGGAAACGACTGCAATGACCTTCACAACTTTAACTTCAACCATGATTAGACATAAAGACATAGACATAAAAGAAAAGTGCAACAAAGAGCCTCTTGGGCCCATCCGAGGTTGCACCCCCCCCCCCTCCACCAGTCTCGCCCCTTCAAATCACTTTACTCTACCTGCATAAAAGAAGGCTAATCCCACGAGTATTTATGAACTAATCCCTTCTCTGTAAAGTATTTATCTAATCTAATTTTGAAGGAAGCAAGTGTCACTGCATCAGCGACATCCCCTGGTAGCATATTCCAATGTCCTACAACCCTTCTACTGAAAAATGACTGTCGTAGCCTAGTCCTACTTTGTTTCATAGTGAGTTTATGCTGATGACCTCTACCTCGATTTTCCCTATTGAACTCAAACATACCCTTTAAATATCCAGAATGCTGACTATTTACAAATTTGAAGACTTCAATTAGATCTCTTAGCCTTCTATATCTAAGTGAAAACATACCCAATTTCTTTAATCTATCTTCATAAGGTAAACTACCAAGACAATTAACTATTTTTGTTGCCCTTTTTTGAACTCTTTCTAACAACCAGCAATATTTCTCATATGTTGGAGACCAGGCTTGTACACAATACTCCAAATGTGGTCTAACGTATGCACAATACAGTTTTGTTATTACCTTTTCACTCTTGTAGGAAACATTTCTGTTAATGGCCCCTAGCATTCTAAGTGCCTTTTTCCTAGCTTCTACAACCTGGTCTGATGCTGATAGTCTATTGTTTACCACGACACCTAAATCTCTTTCCTTTTCAATCTGCTCCATTTTCTGCCCACCCATTTCATACCTATGTTTACTGCTAACCCGTCCAGCGTGCAAATCCTACATTTACTCAAATTGAATTTCATCTGCCATGCTTCAGACCACTCAACTAGCTTGTCCAGATCTGATTGAAAAACATCCTGATCATGTTTTCCTCTAATAATCCTGACAACTTTTAGATCGTCTGCAAATTTCAAGACTTTGCTGTCTATACTGTTCTCAATTGCATTCACAAATATTATAAAAAGCAATGGGCCCAGGACTGAGCCCTGTGGAACCCCACTGAGAACCTCCTTCCATTGTGATTGGCACCCATTCAATATAACCCTTTGCTGGCGTCCTGAAAGCCACGTTTCTATCCAATCCAGAATCTTGCCCCTGATCCCATGAATTTTAAGTTGCAACCCCAGTCTTGCATGGGGGACTTTGTCAAATGCTTTACTGAAATCAAGAAAAGCTACATCTAGCTGTTTACCCTGATCAAAGCTATCTGTTGCAACATCCAAAAACTGCAGAAGATTAGTTAAACAAGAACGGCCCTTCCTAAAGCCATGCTGTGTATCCTTGATGAGTTCATTTTGCTCCAAGAATTCAACAATCTTATCTTTGATGATTGATTCAAGCACCTTGCAGACTAATGAGGTCAGACTAACCGGTCTATAGTTTTCCTCTTTACTTCTATCTCCCTTTTTATGAATAGGAACAACATTTGCTCTTTTCCAATCAAGTGGAATTTTACTATCTGTGAGTGATTTAGAAAATATTATGGCTAATGGAACCGACAACTCCCTTTCAGATTCTCTTAAAAGTCTAGCATGGATTTCATCAGGTCCTTCTGCCTTGTTAGGCCTTACTTTCTTTAGATAGTCTAGAACAAGTTCACTACTTATGCCACCTAGCTCTCCTATAGTCTCCTCTGTCTCTGGCTCAGGCTGAAGTGCTGCAATACTACTCTGGTCGTCGATAGTAAAGACAGATTGAAACTGATCATTAAGCACTTCAACCATTTCACTGTCCTTGCTAACTAACACATCATCTACCTTAAATGGACCTATATTTTTGGAAACTGTACTGAACTTATAAAAACTGAAGAACTTCTTACTATCTGCATTACAATGTCTAGCTAAATCAAGTTCCTTTGCCCTTTTAGCTGCTCTGACCTTTTTCTTAACTGAATTTCTTGCATTCTGGTAGGCCTTCTGATTTATATCTAGTGAAGATCCCTTCAAAATGCCAAATGCACTTCTTTTAGCTTGTATAACACTCCTTACTTCTGGGGTAAGCCAAACTGGTTTGCCCTTGGTTCTGTTACGTTTGTGCCTGAGGGGTATATGCCGATTCTGAATTTGGCTTAATCTAGCTTTGAAAACATTCCAGGCCTCACATGCATCTAAACCTGCCAACTCAACGTTCCATTTTATCTGTGTGAGGTCATTTCTAATACCATCAAAATCAGCCCGGCTGAAGTTTGGAACCATAATAAGGTTATCTTTGGGCCTCATTTCTGATGAGATATTGAATTTAACCATATTGTGATCACTGGTTCCTAGACCTGCACAAATACTTATGTCACTAACTAGATCACTGTTGTCTGAGAATACAAGGTCTAGAATGGAGCAATGTCTGGTTGGCTCTGTTACAAACTGATGCATGAAAAGCTCCTCTTCAAAGATTTGCCTATACAACCTACACTCATTTGTTTCCTCTGCTATACTTTCGTATCCTCTTAAGTTAAAATCTCCCATAATAAGACACTGAGCCCGAAAGTTCCTACGTATTTCCTCACAAATATCTTGGTCTGTTTCAGCTTGGGAGTTCCTTGGAAGATTCCCTGGTCTGTAAAATGCACCTATCCTCAACCTTCCTCTGTTTCCTGTACCAATTTTAATGTCAAGCCAGATTGATTCTACTTCTTTTACTTTACTAGAATCATCAACTCTAGTAGTGCAGTACAAGCTATTTACATATACAAACACTCCGCCCCCCTGCTGTGATTCTCTGCAGTATGAGAACATGTTATACCCTTGTAACTCGAAATCCTGTAGCCTATCCCTATTATACCCCTCACTAACCCATGTCTCGGTTACACAAATGATATCAGGCTTTTCAAGGGCAACATAACACTCAAACTCATCAAATTTAGACCTTTGGGCATTCAGCAACACACATGTGATCTTATACTTTGAGCTGACTACTAATTCTGAGGGAATTATGATCTACTGTCCTATTCTGACATGAACTTCTACCAATGCTTACTTCCTGATGCCCTAGTACTAGCGTCCCTGAACCCCCCCTCCTACCTAGTTTCCCTGAATGACACTTCTGTAGGCATCTCCCAAAGCCCTTGCCCCCTTATCCAATAAGTGAAGCCCATCCTTCATATAGTACCTACGCCACTCATAGAACTGATCCCATAAGTCTACATAACTAAGCCCCATAGCTGAACATAAGTTCTGAACTGAGCTGTTCACAGACAGAGCTCTCGAGTACCACTCCTCACTGGCTCCACAGCGAGGGAGGATGCCAGTCACAATGACTGGTTTCCTGGACTCCTTCAACCTCTGCAGCAGGCTCCGGTACTCCACTACTATTCTCACACTCTGTCTAGGTCCTATGTTGTTCACCCCCACCTGTAGTATAACTGTCTCCGGGCTACTCCTACCAAGTTCTGCCTCAATGACAGGGCCCATATCAACTACTCTTGCCCCTGGTTTGACTATACATCTGTCCCTCTTCCCACAGAATGTTCGCCTTAAGGGCCTTACCCTCGAGTCCCCAACCACTAAATGCTGAATCTCTTCCCTGTCACTTTCAGCTGCTGACTCTAACGCACTGAACCTATTTGCTATTGTAACCTGTGGATGTTCTCTGGGGCTGTACTGCCTGACTCTACCCTGAACTTTTGTCCATCCCTCCTGATCCCCTTCCCTCTTCCTCCTCCAGATTCTGCTACCACCCTCCATTACCCAGCACCCCTCCTCATCCTTACTGTCTGTGGCCCTAGCATTACTTTCCACAATGTTGAGTCTCCAGAAACGTGACCCTCCAACACACTTCCAAACCCCAGCCGCACTATCCACCTTTGCCTTATCCTCCTCCCTTATGCCCCTATCAGAACTACTTTGATTGATTGGTGCATCAACACACTGTGCCAATGACGTCATCAATTTCACTCCCCTTCATTCAATTGACAATGGTGAATGGTGCATTACGGAAATCCATTGTCTTTCAAATTGTATTGAAGTTTCACAATCTCTGGACAGCAAAAATGTGCCAAATGTGAATTGTGCAACTTCAATAAAATTTGAAAGAAACTTTGGATTTCTGTAATGCCCAAGCTATCAATAGTCACAGGTGCTGAATTTGATGCTGTCATTGGCACAATGTGTCAACGCACAAATCAATGGGCGGATCACAGTAAAGTCGTGAAGGTCTCTTTCTGTACCCATTTTTGTAATGAGCATACTCAATTTCCGAAGAAGCGTATCCATTTTTGGGTATGGTGTTCCAAAAATAGAATGGTTCTAAGAATGGGTCTAGATTACCATTGTTCACCCGACTGAGAAGGGAAATACTAAAACAAAATAGAGCGCTCCAATTTGATATTTTAATGCATTGTAAGCGGTCACAGAAAAAAAAAGCGGTCATAGATTTTTTTAAAAAAAAATGTCTTTTTTAAACCGCTATAGACCTATTTATTGTGACGTCACTGGTGGAAAGTGGTTCTAACAGCTGACTGATGTTTAAGGTCATAAGGAAGATTTTCTTATCTATATTGTGGGAGAATGGCATTCAATTGTGATTGTTTATGGGTAATTTGGGTTTTTCCTCATTTTTATCATGTGAAACATGCATTCAGTAAAAAAAAGCAGCATCACAATTGACGTGTAAATATTAAGAGGCGGTTATGGTGCAGGTTCACAATTCACAAAACGTAAGCAATGTCAGCTTTTGGTTTTGGTGGCACTGATTTCAGCTCATATTACGGTGTTCGGTGACAACTGACAAGTAACATCAATATTTGTACATTATTATTAACTTTAGGTTGTCTTTCATCACATTTGTTTCCATCAATAATTTTTCTCTCAAGGTTTGCCAAATTTGTATTGAACAAGGAGAAAGTCATTGGTTACATCATTGGAGGTGTGCTTGTGTTGAGGTGAACTGATAACTACTCAAATACCTAATTCTGAGGTGGCTTGTAATTAAAAAAAATAGTTTGTTAGGTGATACAAATTAGGAAAAAATCCACATTATCCATTAAACAACTTTTCATCGCATAATCAAACACCATTCTCCAGTATGCAAAATGTGGCAAGCTTCAACAAGATCTTGTTGGGGCAGGGTTGGCACCAACACATAAAAATTGGGGCAGCTTTTTAAAATTTTGGCCAGCTTTTGACGATTTGGGGGCAGCTTCTAAATTTAGGGGAAGAATTGTAAATTTAGAGGCAGCTTTGGGAATTTTGGGGCAGCTTTGTACTTTTTTGGGCAGAAGTAACAATTTACTTATTCACACTAGATAAAACGTGATCGTTATTACGACCCCCCGGTCAACAGCTTTTGGCCTACCAAGGACCGAAATGTCCTCTGGAAAAAAGGAAAATCTTGCCCCAAATGGGGCAGCTTGCTGTCACATTTGGGGCAGGATTTGGACTGTCCCAAATATCTCATTGATGTTCCTGCCATGCTTTGCATACTGGGCCATTCTCCCACAATGTAGATAAGAAAATATTCCCTATGGCCTTTAACATTAGTGCAGTCAGCTGTTGGAACCACTTCCAATCAGTGATGTCATAACTAAATAGGTCTATCATGTAGCACTGTAACCACTTGACCCATAGAGGGCATGTATGTCAAGACAAAACTTCAAACTTTGCTTAAAGGGAAATAATGACCTTTTTCCACTAAAATGGAGTTAGCACTTGAAATCGCCAGACGAGATCAAAATATATTGTAAATTCATCACATTTTGCATGAAAACTTTCCTACCGAAAGATATTTCAAGTTAAAGTTGATAAGCGTTCCACACTTTTAACGACCGGTACTTGCACTATTTCTGACCTTTTGTCAAGTACCTCATCAAACTGCGGGCTTTTCCCGTATTATTTTTTTACGCAATGGAGTGAAAAATATATTGTGCGTTCTGCTTGTTGTGATTATATGCCCGGCGATCTTCTAAAACTAACAGCGATTGGAAAAAATGGCAATAAAATCGGAAGCTCATCGATGCACATCAACGCGGCATAGTTAGTGGTTGCGACCCTCAATTTTTGCAATTCGATTCATTTGTTTTCAACATTAGGAGTTGTGTATAGTTTGTCTGTGGCTGTATATAACACTATGCTTTATTTTATCATGAAAAATAATAATTTTTCCCAAAAAAACTAACGAACAATAACACAAAACTGGCAATTAAATCAGAAGCTCATCGATGCACATCGACGGCGACCTATTTAGGGTCGGCGATTTGTTTACAAAGTCATTGTCATGCTTCTCGGCGCACTTAACCATCTCGGCGCACTTGGCGAGTTGTTCCTGATTAGTATACCCAAGTCCCGTAGCAGGCTTTGTTAATGACGTCATTGGTGCCATTCTTGTGTAGCATTGCAAAATATATCTGATTTCGAGTTGAAAGCTAATTAAAGACTTATTCAAATGATTGTTTTTAAGTTTGAATTTTCTTGTTAATCATTATTAAAGGTATTTTATCACTGTATTTCATAGTAGTTGACACTTCAGAAACTTGTGACGTAATAATATTGTATCCAATATGCATTTCCCTCACCTTTTGCCATTGTGGCGCAGTGCCGAGTGCTTTGCGAATACTAGCTTGCCTGGGGTTCAATTCATTCCGCTCTTATTTTATTCGAGTTGGTATAGTTTGCATGTTGTTGTTATTCATGACTTATACTGATAGTCAGTCATGCATCACGGATGCTTCACGGATTGCTTCACGGATCAGAGCGCTGCTCGAACGCACGCTAGTAGCGCTTTCGTTCTCCATGGCAACCAGGCGTGAGCCAATGAAAAGCCAGAACGTATTCCCTTTCTGGCTTTTGATTGGCTGACGCCTGGTTGCCATGGAGAACGAAAGCGCTACTAGCGGGTGTCCGAGCAGCGCTCAGTTTGATCGGAAATGTCACAGAGGCTCCACAAATGCCGCACTCGATGTTAACAATGGTAGGGAAGGACGAATTTGTCAATGACCTTCATGATGTACACAAGGTACTTGTTTTGTATTTCTTCCAAACTTACAACTTTGAATTTGGGAATAATTTTATTTAATTCTTAAATTTAAATAAAATAATTTTAAAAATATAACGGGAGCCTAAGAAATTGTTGCTAACAAAATCAAAAGGTCATTATTTCCCTTTAACCCTATTTGTAACAGGCTCCTGGCTACCCTAAAGCTCTAAAACTCAAATACCTCAAGTTTGACCTTTGACTTGATCGTGACCTGACATGTGACCTTATTTTAGGAATTTCAGGTGTGCATTATATTCGTCTCCTTGAGAGCTTTCGATCGCCGCCTGGCGCGTCCCGCTACAGTTATTAGTTTGGAAGACACGAGGGGGGGGGGGGGGGGGGTATTATTTACCCCTGCTGGGCGCGTTCGGCTGCCGACCCCAGCGGGGCGCGGGTTAACTGGGGAGGTGAATTACTGAACTATTGCCAACAGGTTAAGATTCAGATTAACACCAGTTCAAGTTGGGGTAAAGGTTCAATCTCTGGTCACATCAAAATGCAGGATTTTTCATCCTAGTAGCAGTGCAATGGCAGTTGCTGGCGGCCCAAATAATAATTTTTGACGCGTCAATCAATATTTTGATCCAGCCCAATTGAAATGGTTGTGGCATGTGGTAGCATGCATTGAGTCCAAAGCAGTTGAGTCCAGAACTGAATGGGTTTTTAGGTTGGTGTAATATCAGAATGAGTATTTCTCACACACTAAGCAGTCTGAGTAGCATCATATGTGACATGAATAATGATAGTGTTTTTATTGAAGTACATATTTTCTTAATCAGTATACTGCTGGCAAGTTTGTCTTAATCAGCATACTGCTGGCAAGTGTGTTTGGTTTTGTCATTAGTCATATACTGTCGAATTTTGCAGTCTGCTTAGTGAAGGAAGATTGTGCTTTGAAGCCTCAAATTTATATAACTTTTTTTTAATTTCAGGTGTATTGTCACTCATCTTCAATCACCAGTAAGTACCAAACAGAGCTAATCATTTCTGTTCTTGGCCACTCACATTGCTATTGACTGTATCTCCCTCTGTTTGAAATGTGTCCCTTTGTCACATGCTCACACATGCTGTGTTTGTGGACCATGGCCTGTCCCCAGGGCCCAGTGTGACATTCTTAACAGCACAGTGTGCCAAGCTGTCAGCTGTTGGTTATGGTTTCCACATTTATGTTAATACCAGTGGAAGGAAAGTGTTCAACTCCACTCATCTAAAACAATTATCCACATCACCTGCCAAATGACTAGCAGTTGAGGCACTCTAAACCCCAAATCATCTTCATCCACTTAAAGGGAATGTTTCACCTTTATATTAGTTTTGAACTGAGATAACCATTATCTTTGGCCATTATTGAAATATCTAAATTATTAAGGTAATTTCCCCAAAACTTATCAGTTTTTAAGCAATTGAATTTATAATTTGCAAAACGGGGTCTATGGTAGTGCCGCCGCTGATTGGCTGACTGCCATTTCAAGATTGTTGGTCCTGGAAGTCAGACGACCTGTATTTCTCGAACCTTGGCTGGATTACCGAGTACGATGTAAACAACGGACAACGCGATAGGTTGCGGTCCAAGTTTACGTTTTTCGCGTTGTTTAAAGTCTCAGTAGTCGGTTATGGATTGATTGTTTTTTTGATAAATATTGAGCTATCGCAATGCCTCGCACTCGTCATTGTGTTCTGTGCGGGAGAAGACACAGTTCCACAATGTTTGTATTTAAGTTGCCAGAATTGTCTGAAACGATTGTGCCATATATTTGGCAGCATAAAGGTTTTCTCCATATCTCTATAGGTCAGTAATGACGTCATCATCCCAAATTTAACAACTTAATTTGTAGAAAGTTAAGTGACTTCGAGGGAAAAAATATCGCCATCGTTTTCAGCAGCACTTACTTCATATTTTCGACTACAACCAGCGTATATTTGACAACTTTCAGAAAGGTGTAGCATTGCCTTTAACCCATTACCTCCATTTGTCATATATATGTCTGACCTCCATGTCAGTAACAGTATACTGGCAATATGCTGTGGCATTGACACCCCCCCCCCCCCCCCATGGCATCAAGGGTGGCATGGAGTAGCCTAGGAAATTTCAGACCATACAACGCAACACACCATTGTCAACATTTCTAAATTAGTGTATCTGCTCAGATGGTTTCACTGGGAACGTCTGTAAACCATAGTTCTGCTCGGATATACTGGCCTCTTGTGTTGTGTACTGTGCAGTGTACACCATGACTTGCCTGACTGCTTTTTCAAGCACTCAGTGCCGGTGGGTTGTTCACTAGTAAGCCAGTCGGATGCTCTAGTCTGCTCATCCTCCATTTCAGGTAACTTCTTTCTACGGTTTGTTTCTTGACTCGCTTATGCGTGCTGAACACCTTCGCTAACCGCAGACAAGATTACTGGTCATTTCTGCTGGGGTTGGTACAGGGTCTTTCTCTAGAAGTGCACTTTTTTATTTGCTCATTTACAATTTATATTGTATAGGTAAAATTGGTATCGTCTGGTCGAGAACAACTGGACATTTTTATTTGGTCATTGTAAACGTCTGTCGCATGCGAACATGCTTTTCGAAACATTGCTATCCAATGTCAAACTCGATTTCGTCGGATTTGGCAGTGATAATTTGTGTGTGAAGGCGCGCGCGGTACCACCCGCGCGGCAGTCCTGGGAGCGTACCACCCCGCGGTACCACCCCGCGGTACCACCCCGCGGTACCACCCCGCGCGGCAGTCCTGGGAGCGTACCACAACCACACCGCGGTACCGCCCCAGTTTCTTCCGAGCGATACTCCATGTCTGCGAGAAAGAGATGCTGAGGGATGAGACCAAAGTGGTTACGGAGATCGTTCTCTTCTGGCGGTAATAGGGGAGAAGGAAATCCTTCACGCGCTGAACCAGCTCGTCAGGGAGGAGGCCGCCTACCGCCGCGCGCCCGAGGCCTCAACAAATCTGGTTCATCATCAAATCAACAAAAACAAAACAAAATTGGTCTTAACAAATCTGTCGACCAGTCTTTTGAAGTTGCTGATGTGGGGAATCTTTCTGGGGTTCACTTTGAAATGCTGAAGGAACTTCCTCCGTATCGCCAGACAGTTCCTCAATACGCCATACGCAAGAATTACCCACGTTCTTGCTCTTTTGTGAATGGGGATTTTTTACGCTGAGCTCGGCGAGGGAAGAACGGAGCCATCGCAATAGCTGGATTGGCTGGAGCTGTTTTGCGATTGCCGCAACATTTTCTTAACAGAATACAAATGCGTTATGCACGTGCCACTAGCTCATTATTGACGTGCGAATGTGCCTATCTTGGGGGCGATCCTTTCCGACAATTTTTGCCGTGAAATCATGCAAACTCGAGTTTGAATTGGATAGGAAAGTTTCCAAAAGCATGTTTGCATGCGACACGATGTTTAAAATGGCCAAATACCAAAATGTCCAGTTGTACTCGACCAGATGATATCAATTGTACCTATAATAATCCATTGTACATGCTTTAAATGAGCAAATTAAAAAGTGCACTTCTAGAGAAAGACCCTGTAGTTGGCGCTATTTTCAGTTCAATACAACGCATATAGGTGGCGCTTCGAGCTGCACCAGGCTCTTTGTTGTAGTCTGCGGTAGTTAATCTAGTCCAACCAAGTAGCGAATGCTCGGTATGTCCATTTTAATGCACTTTGCGTATTTTTATTCAGATTGCTGGTATTAATGAGAGGTGCATTTCGAAGGCAAGAGTAATTCTTGCATCCCTAATCACCTTGGGTTGGAGAAATACCACGCCGGTTGGATAGATGGTGAGATTACGGGGAGACAGCCGACTCTGGACGGCCGAAATATTTTCATGAACATGCCGCTATTTGGATCTCGCCTCAGCTTAGCCTCTTCTCGGCACAGTCTGTACGCGGGGGATGTTCCAATATCGGCCGATTGATGCTGCACGCCTGATGCTCTCCAGGGAGCAAGTCCTCTTCTCGACACAGTCTGTACGCGGGGGATGTTCCAATATTGGCCGATTGATGCTGCACGCCTGATGCTCTCCAGGGAGCAAGTCCTCTTCTCGGCACAGTCTGTACGCGGGGGATGTTCCAATATTGGCGGATTGATGCTGCACGCCTGATGCTCTCCAGGGAGCAAGTCCTCTTCTCGGCACAGTCTGTACGCGGGGGATGTTCCAATATCGGCCGATTGGTGCTGCACGCCTGATGCTCTCCAGGGAGCAAGTCCTCTTCTCGGCACAGTCTGTACGCGGGGATGTTCCAATATTGGCCGATTGATGCTGCACGCCTGATGCTCTCCAGGGAGCAAGTCCTCTTCTCGGCACAGTCTGTACGCGGGGGATGTTCCAATATTGGCCGATTGATGCTGCACGCCTGATGCTCTCCAGGGAGCTAGTCCTCTTCTCGGCACAGTCTGTACGCGGGGGATGTTCCAATATTGGCCGATTGATGCTGCACGCCTGATGCTCTCCAGGGAGCAAGTCCTCTTCTCGGCACAGTCTGTACGCGGGGGATGTTCCAATATTGGCCGATTGATGCTGCACGCCTGATGCTCTCCAGGGAGCAAGTCCTCTTCTCGGCACAGTCTGTACGCGGGGGATGTTCCAATATCGGCCGATTGATGCTGCACGCCTGATGCTCTCCAGGGAGCAAGTCCTCTTCTCGGCACAGTCTGTACGCGGGGATGTTCCAATATTGGCCGATTGATGCTGCACGCCTGATGCTCTCCAGGGAGCAAGTCCTCTTCTCGGCACAGTCTGTACACGGGGGATGTTCCAATATCGGCCGATTTATGCTGCACGCCTGATGCTCTCCAGGGAGCAAGTCCTCTTCTCGGCACAGTCTGTACGCGGGGGATGTTCCAATATCGGCCGATTGATGCTGCACGCCTGATGCTCTCCAGGGAGCAAGTCCTCTTCTCGGCACAGTCTGTACGCGGGGGATGTTCCAATATTGGCCGATTGATGCACGCCTGATGCTCTCCAGGGAGCAAGTTTTGTGCGGCTAGTTTCAGCGACGGAAATTGCATTGGCGTATTTTAACTTTCCACTGTGGAACTTTTAATTTGGCCGGGAGGGAGGATGTGTTGGCGTCTCTGTTGTCTGGCCGGTGCCTGGCAGGCCGAACGGGTGCTAATTAACACTGAGCTGGAATCTTATGTTTGTTGTCAGTATTTCTGTTCCCGACTTCTTGCTCGCTGTCGAATTAGGTCACTTGTATTTCTTAGGGCGCTGCACAAAGGTTCTATCACGAAGTCGTGCTAATTTTCTTTTAGAGCTACTTTGCGGATGATTTTGCCGCTATTTTAATTTGTCACAATTCCAGCACCGAATAAAATCACAGAATTGCCGCTCCTATATCTGGGGCCCTTATCACCTGTGCCCGTTCGCGGCGTACCGTGCAGATTTTACCATTGCACTGGCGACATACTGATGTTGATACGTGGTGTCAGCGCGGCGTCCTGACACCAGGACTGACTCCTGCCCGCCGCTGGACGGTCTCGTCTCCGTCTCCGTCTGATACGTGATGTCAGCGCGGCGTCCTGACACCAGGACTGACTCATGCCCGCCGCTGGACGGTCTCGTCTCCGTCTCCATCTGATACGTGGTGTCAGCGCGGCGTTCTGACACCAGGTCTGACTCCTGCCCGCCGCTGGACGGTCTCGTCTCCGTCTCCGTCTGATACGTGGTGTCAGCGCGGCGTCCTGACACCAGGACTGACTCCTGCCCGCCGCTGGACGGTCTCGTCTCCGTCTCCATCTGATACACGGTGTCAGCGCGGCGTCCTGACACCAGGTCTGACTCCTGCCCGCCGCTGGACAGTCTCGTCTCTGTCTCCG
>JAXIVJ010013088.1:0-38273 GCA_036785665.1 Chirona hameri
AGACAGATAGACAGATAGACAGATAGACAGATAGACAGATAGACAGATAGACAGATAGACAGATAGACAGATAGACAGATAGACAGATAGACAGATAGACAGATAGACAGATAGACAGATAGACAGATAGACAGATAGACAGATAGACAGATAGACAGATAGACAGATAGACAGATAGACAGATAGACAGATAGACAGATAGACAGATAGACAGATAGACAGATAGACAGATAGACAGATAGACAGATAGACAGATAGACAGATAGACAGATAGACAGATAGACAGATAGACAGATAGACAGATAGACAGATAGACAGATAGACAGATAGACAGATAGACAGATAGACAGATAGACAGATAGACAGATAGACAGATAGACAGATAGACAGATAGACAGATAGACAGATAGACAGATAGACAGATAGACAGATAGACAGATAGACAGATAGACAGATAGACAGATAGACAGATAGACAGATAGACAGATAGACAGATAGACAGATAGACAGATAGACAGATAGACAGATAGACAGATAGACAGATAGACAGATAGACAGATAGACAGATAGACAGATAGACAGATAGACAGATAGACAGATAGACAGATAGACAGATAGACAGATAGACAGATAGACAGATAGACAGATAGACAGATAGACAGATAGACAGATAGACAGATAGACAGATAGACAGATAGACAGATAGACAGATAGACAGATAGACAGATAGACAGATAGACAGATAGACAGATAGACAGATAGACAGATAGACAGATAGACAGATAGACAGATAGACAGATAGACAGATAGACAGATAGACAGATAGACAGATAGACAGATAGACAGATAGACAGATAGACAGATAGACAGATAGACAGATAGACAGATAGACAGATAGACAGATAGACAGATAGACAGATAGACAGATAGACAGATAGACAGATAGACAGATAGACAGATAGACAGATAGACAGATAGACAGATAGACAGATAGACAGATAGACAGATAGACAGATAGACAGATAGACAGATAGACAGATAGACAGATAGACAGATAGACAGATAGACAGATAGACAGATAGACAGATAGACAGATAGACAGATAGACAGATAGACAGATAGACAGATAGACAGATAGACAGATAGACAGATAGACAGATAGACAGATAGACAGATAGACAGATAGACAGATAGACAGATAGACAGATAGACAGATAGACAGATAGACAGATAGACAGATAGACAGATAGACAGATAGACAGATAGACAGATAGACAGATAGACAGATAGACAGATAGACAGATAGACAGATAGACAGATAGACAGATAGACAGATAGACAGATAGACAGATAGACAGATAGACAGATAGACAGATAGACAGATAGACAGATAGACAGATAGACAGATAGACAGATAGACAGATAGACAGATAGACAGATAGACAGATAGACAGATAGACAGATAGACAGATAGACAGATAGACAGATAGACAGATAGACAGATAGACAGATAGACAGATAGACAGATAGACAGATAGACAGATAGACAGATAGACAGATAGACAGATAGACAGATAGACAGATAGACAGATAGACAGATAGACAGATAGACAGATAGACAGATAGACAGATAGACAGATAGACAGATAGACAGATAGACAGATAGACAGATAGACAGATAGACAGATAGACAGATAGACAGATAGACAGATAGACAGATAGACAGATAGACAGATAGACAGATAGACAGATAGACAGATAGACAGATAGACAGATAGACAGATAGACAGATAGACAGATAGACAGATAGACAGATAGACAGATAGAGACAGATAGACAGATAGACAGATAGACAGATAGACAGATAGACAGATAGACAGATAGACAGATAGACAGATAGACAGATAGACAGATAGACAGATAGACAGATAGACAGATAGACAGATAGACAGATAGACAGATAGACAGATAGACAGATAGACAGATAGACAGATAGACAGATAGACAGATAGACAGATAGACAGATAGACAGATAGACAGATAGACAGATAGACAGATAGACAGATAGACAGATAGACAGATAGACAGATAGACAGATAGACAGATAGACAGATAGACAGATAGACAGATAGACAGATAGACAGATAGACAGATAGACAGATAGACAGATAGACAGATAGACAGATAGACAGATAGACAGATAGACAGATAGACAGATAGACAGATAGACAGATAGACAGATAGACAGATAGACAGATAGACAGATAGACAGATAGACAGATAGACAGATAGACAGATAGACAGATAGACAGATAGACAGATAGACAGATAGACAGATAGACAGATAGACAGATAGACAGATAGACAGATAGACAGATAGACAGATAGACAGATAGACAGATAGACAGATAGACAGATAGACAGATAGACAGATAGACAGATAGACAGATAGACAGATAGACAGATAGACAGATAGACAGATAGACAGATAGACAGATAGACAGATAGACAGATAGACAGATAGACAGATAGACAGATAGACAGATAGACAGATAGACAGATAGACAGATAGACAGATAGACAGATAGACAGATAGACAGATAGACAGATAGACAGATAGACAGATAGACAGATAGACAGATAGACAGATAGACAGATAGACAGATAGACAGATAGACAGATAGACAGATAGACAGATAGACAGATAGACAGATAGACAGATAGACAGATAGACAGATAGACAGATAGACAGATAGACAGATAGACAGATAGACAGATAGACAGATAGACAGATAGACAGATAGACAGATAGACAGATAGACAGATAGACAGATAGACAGATAGACAGATAGACAGATAGACAGATAGACAGATAGACAGATAGACAGATAGACAGATAGACAGATAGACAGATAGACAGATAGACAGATAGACAGATAGACAGATAGACAGATAGACAGATAGACAGATAGACAGATAGACAGATAGACAGATAGACAGATAGACAGATAGACAGATAGACAGATAGACAGATAGACAGATAGACAGATAGACAGATAGACAGATAGACAGATAGACAGATAGACAGATAGACAGATAGACAGATAGACAGATAGACAGATAGACAGATAGACAGATAGACAGATAGACAGATAGACAGATAGACAGATAGACAGATAGACAGATAGACAGATAGACAGATAGACAGATAGACAGATAGACAGATAGACAGATAGACAGATAGACAGATAGACAGATAGACAGATAGACAGATAGACAGATAGACAGATAGACAGATAGACAGATAGACAGATAGACAGATAGACAGATAGACAGATAGACAGATAGACAGATAGACAGATAGACAGATAGACAGATAGACAGATAGACAGATAGACAGATAGACAGATAGACAGATAGACAGATAGACAGATAGACAGATAGACAGATAGACAGATAGACAGATAGACAGATAGACAGATAGACAGATAGACAGATAGACAGATAGACAGATAGACAGATAGACAGATAGACAGATAGACAGATAGACAGATAGACAGATAGACAGATAGACAGATAGACAGATAGACAGATAGACAGATAGACAGATAGACAGATAGACAGATAGACAGATAGACAGATAGACAGATAGACAGATAGACAGATAGACAGATAGACAGATAGACAGATAGACAGATAGACAGATAGACAGATAGACAGATAGACAGATAGACAGATAGACAGATAGACAGATAGACAGATAGACAGATAGACAGATAGACAGATAGACAGATAGACAGATAGACAGATAGACAGATAGACAGATAGACAGATAGACAGATAGACAGATAGACAGATAGACAGATAGACAGATAGACAGATAGACAGATAGACAGATAGACAGATAGACAGATAGACAGATAGACAGATAGACAGATAGACAGATAGACAGATAGACAGATAGACAGATAGACAGATAGACAGATAGACAGATAGACAGATAGACAGATAGACAGATAGACAGATAGACAGATAGACAGATAGACAGATAGACAGATAGACAGATAGACAGATAGACAGATAGACAGATAGACAGATAGACAGATAGACAGATAGACAGATAGACAGATAGACAGATAGACAGATAGACAGATAGACAGATAGACAGATAGACAGATAGACAGATAGACAGATAGACAGATAGACAGATAGACAGATAGACAGATAGACAGATAGATAGATAGATAGATAGATAGATAGATAGATAGATAGATAGATAGATAGATAGATAGATAGATAGATGATAGATAGATAGATAGATAGATAGATAGATAGATAGATAGATAGATAGATAGATAGATAGATAGATAGATAGATAGATAGATAGATAGATAGATAGATAGATAGATAGATAGATAGATAGATAGATAGATAGATAGATAGATAGATAGATAGATAGATAGATAGATAGATAGATAGATAGATAGATAGATAGATAGATAGATAGATAGATAGATAGATAGATAGATAGATAGATAGATAGATAGATAGATAGATAGATAGATAGATAGATAGATAGATAGATAGATAGATAGATAGATAGATAGATAGATAGATAGATAGATAGATAGATAGATAGATAGATAGATAGATAGATAGATAGATAGATAGATAGATAGATAGATAGATAGATAGATAGATAGATAGATAGATAGATAGATAGATAGATAGATAGATAGATAGATAGATAGATAGATAGATAGATAGATAGATAGATAGATAGATAGATAGATAGATAGATAGATAGATAGATAGATAGATAGATAGATAGATAGATAGATAGATAGATAGATAGATAGATAGATAGATAGATAGATAGATAGATAGATAGATAGATAGATAGATAGATAGATAGATAGATAGATAGATAGATAGATAGATAGATAGATAGATAGATAGATAGATAGATAGATAGATAGATAGATAGATAGATAGATAGATAGATAGATAGATAGATAGATAGATAGATAGATAGATAGATAGATAGATAGATAGATAGATAGATAGATAGATAGATAGATAGATAGATAGATAGATAGATAGATAGATAGATAGATAGATAGATAGATAGATAGATAGATAGATAGATAGATAGATAGATAGATAGATAGATAGATAGATAGATAGATAGATAGATAGATAGATAGATAGATAGATAGATAGATAGATAGATAGATAGATAGATAGATAGATAGATAGATAGATAGATAGATAGATAGATAGATAGATAGATAGATAGATAGATAGATAGATAGATAGATAGATAGATAGATAGATAGATAGATAGATAGATAGATAGATAGATAGATAGATAGATAGATAGATAGATAGATAGATAGATAGATAGATAGATAGATAGATAGATAGATAGATAGATAGATAGATAGATAGATAGATAGATAGATAGATAGATAGATAGATAGATAGATAGATAGATAGATAGATAGATAGATAGATAGATAGATAGATAGATAGATAGATAGATAGATAGATAGATAGATAGATAGATAGATAGATAGATAGATAGATAGATAGATAGATAGATAGATAGATAGATAGATAGATAGATAGATAGATAGATAGATAGATAGATAGATAGATAGATAGATAGATAGATAGATAGATAGATAGATAGATAGATAGATAGATAGATAGATAGATAGATAGATAGATAGATAGATAGATAGATAGATAGATAGATAGATAGATAGATAGATAGATAGATAGATAGATAGATAGATAGATAGATAGATAGATAGATAGATAGATAGATAGATAGATAGATAGATAGATAGATAGATAGATAGATAGATAGATAGATAGATAGATAGATAGATAGATAGATAGATAGATAGATAGATAGATAGATAGATAGATAGATAGATAGATAGATAGATAGATAGATAGATAGATAGATAGATAGATAGATAGATAGATAGATAGATAGATAGATAGATAGATAGATAGATAGATAGATAGATAGATAGATAGATAGATAGATAGATAGATAGATAGATAGATAGATAGATAGATAGATAGATAGATAGATAGATAGATAGATAGATAGATAGATAGATAGATAGATAGATAGATAGATAGATAGATAGATAGATAGATAGATAGATAGATAGATAGATAGATAGATAGATAGATAGATAGATAGATAGATAGATAGATAGATAGATAGATAGATAGATAGATAGATAGATAGATAGATAGATAGATAGATAGATAGATAGATAGATAGATAGATAGATAGATAGATAGATAGATAGATAGATAGATAGATAGATAGATAGATAGATAGATAGATAGATAGATAGATAGATAGATAGATAGATAGATAGATAGATAGATAGATAGATAGATAGATAGATAGATAGATAGATAGATAGATAGATAGATAGATAGATAGATAGATAGATAGATAGATAGATAGATAGATAGATAGATAGATAGATAGATAGATAGATAGATAGATAGATAGATAGATAGATAGATAGATAGATAGATAGATAGATAGATAGATAGATAGATAGATAGATAGATAGATAGATAGATAGATAGATAGATAGATAGATAGATAGATAGATAGATAGATAGATAGATAGATAGATAGATAGATAGATAGATAGATAGATAGATAGATAGATAGATAGATAGATAGATAGATAGATAGATAGATAGATAGATAGATAGATAGATAGATAGATAGATAGATAGATAGATAGATAGATAGATAGATAGATAGATAGATAGATAGATAGATAGATAGATAGATAGATAGATAGATAGATAGATAGATAGATAGATAGATAGATAGATAGATAGATAGATAGATAGATAGATAGATAGATAGATAGATAGATAGATAGATAGATAGATAGATAGATAGATAGATAGATAGATAGATAGATAGATAGATAGATAGATAGATAGATAGATAGATAGATAGATAGATAGATAGATAGATAGATAGATAGATAGATAGATAGATAGATAGATAGATAGATAGATAGATAGATAGATAGATAGATAGATAGATAGATAGATAGATAGATAGATAGATAGATAGATAGATAGATAGATAGATAGATAGATAGATAGATAGATAGATAGATAGATAGATAGATAGATAGATAGATAGATAGATAGATAGATAGATAGATAGATAGATAGATAGATAGATAGATAGATAGATAGATAGATAGATAGATAGATAGATAGATAGATAGATAGATAGATAGATAGATAGATAGATAGATAGATAGATAGATAGATAGATAGATAGATAGATAGATAGATAGATAGATAGATAGATAGATAGATAGATAGATAGATAGATAGATAGATAGATAGATAGATAGATAGATAGATAGATAGATAGATAGATAGATAGATAGATAGATAGATAGATAGATAGATAGATAGATAGATAGATAGATAGATAGATAGATAGATAGATAGATAGATAGATAGATAGATAGATAGATAGATAGATAGATAGATAGATAGATAGATAGATAGATAGATAGATAGATAGATAGATAGATAGATAGATAGATAGATAGATAGATAGATAGATAGATAGATAGATAGATAGATAGATAGATAGATAGATAGATAGATAGATAGATAGATAGATAGATAGATAGATAGATAGATAGATAGATAGATAGATAGATAGATAGATAGATAGATAGATAGATAGATAGATAGATAGATAGATAGATAGATAGATAGATAGATAGATAGATAGATAGATAGATAGATAGATAGATAGATAGATAGATAGATAGATAGATAGATAGATAGATAGATAGATAGATAGATAGATAGATAGATAGATAGATAGATAGATAGATAGATAGATAGATAGATAGATAGATAGATAGATAGATAGATAGATAGATAGATAGATAGATAGATAGATAGATAGATAGATAGATAGATAGATAGATAGATAGATAGATAGATAGATAGATAGATAGATAGATAGATAGATAGATAGATAGATAGATAGATAGATAGATAGATAGATAGATAGATAGATAGATAGATAGATAGATAGATAGATAGATAGATAGATAGATAGATAGATAGATAGATAGATAGATAGATAGATAGATAGATAGATAGATAGATAGATAGATAGATAGATAGATAGATAGATAGATAGATAGATAGATAGATAGATAGATAGATAGATAGATAGATAGATAGATAGATAGATAGATAGATAGATAGATAGATAGATAGATAGATAGATAGATAGATAGATAGATAGATAGATAGATAGATAGATAGATAGATAGATAGATAGATAGATAGATAGATAGATAGATAGATAGATAGATAGATAGATAGATAGATAGATAGATAGATAGATAGATAGATAGATAGATAGATAGATAGATAGATAGATAGATAGATAGATAGATAGATAGATAGATAGATAGATAGATAGATAGATAGATAGATAGATAGATAGATAGATAGATAGATAGATAGATAGATAGATAGATAGATAGATAGATAGATAGATAGATAGATAGATAGATAGATAGATAGATAGATAGATAGATAGATTATATATATATATATATATATATATATATATATATATATATATATATATATATATATATATATATATATATATATATATATATATATATATATATATATATATATATATATATATATATATATATAGCTGTATCCCGTATCCCGCATCCCGCATCCCGTATCCCGTATCCAGTATCCCGTATCCAGTATCCCGTATCCTGCATCCCGTATCCCATATCCCGTCTCCCGTATCTCGTATCCCGTATCCCGTATCCAGTATACCATTTCCGTATCGCGGTTCCGTATCGCGTATCCCGTTCCAGTATTCCGTTTCCGTATCCCGTTCCCGTTTCCCGTTCCTGTATCCCGTTCCCGTATCCCGTTCCCGTATCCCGTTCCCGTATCCCGTTCCCGTATCACGTTCCCGTATCACGTTCCCGTATCCCGTTCCCGTATCCCGTTCCCGTATCCCGTTCCCGTATCCCGTTCCCGTATCCCCTTCCCGGTCCCGTATCCCGTTATCGTACCCCGTTCTCGTATCCCGTTCTTGTATCCCGTTCCCGTATCCCGTTCCCGTCTCCCGTTCCAGTATCCCGTTCCCGTATCCCGTTCCCGTATCCCGTTCCCGTATCCCGTTCCCGTATCCCGTTCCCGTATCCCGTTCCCGCATCCCGTTCCCGTATCCCGTTCCCGTATCCCGTTCCCGTATCCCGTTCCCGTATCCCGTATCCCGTTCCCGTATCCCGTTCCCGTAACCCGTAACCCGTTCCCGTATCCCGTTCCCGTATCCCGTTCCCGTATCCCGTTCCCGTATCCCGTTCCCGTATCCCGTTCCCGTATCCCGTTCCCGTATCCCGTATCCCGTTCCCGCATCCCGTATCCCGTTCCCGTATCCCGTCCCGTATCCCGTCCCGTATCCCGTCCCGTATCCCGTTTCCGTATCGGTGAATTTCAACCAGATCGGGCAAGTAGTTCCTGATATACAAAAAAGGTGCGCACGTGCGCCCGTGCAGAGGCACTCCACCCCACCCATAACTTGTGGGTAAAGAGACATAAAGACATAAAAGAAAAGTGCAACAAAGAGCCTCTTGGGCCCATCCGCCGCCGGGTAGGCGGCGGCGGAGGGGTCCCTAACCACACACCAAATTTGAACACAATCGGCTGAGCCATTCCTGATATATAGAATAGGGGTGAGCACGTGCGCACGTGCAGAGGCACTCCACCCCTGCTTGTGGAAAGGCAACGGCTGAGAGGTCCCACACACCAAATTAGAACACAATCGGTTCAGCCGCACTTAATCCACACGTGAACCGGTCTTAATCCCTTACGTGAACTGCGCTTAAACTATACGTGGGAACCGCTCTTAATTTGAACGGCGGAACCGCGCTTAAGATGCACTTGGAACTGCGCTTAAAATGCACGCGGGAACCGCGCTTAAGCTGCATGGGGGAACCGCGCTTAAGTGGCAATTAATCTATTCAAAAACTTTATTTTTGCTGATCGTTGGATGGGCAAGGCACGTGACTCACTGATGCCAAGTGCGTTTTTCGAATCTCAAATATTTCAGCTCCTCACTTGAAACGCTCGGAATTGCCAGCCAACAAAGTGAGCCGAGAGCTCGTGCCGGCTCTGACGGCAGCGGCCGCGTCCCAAAAGCGACAGAGACGCACCGCTCACGAGCGCCACAGACGTCGCACATGGCCTAAAATTTAATACACAAAATGGATGCACCGGCCCGAGCTGGTGTGAAAAATGGCCGTCGCAGCTGTCGCCGTTGCCGAGCAGCGGCCCGCCAAAGGGAACTGACATCACATACATACGTACATACATACATACATACATACGAACGTTCTGATTTTAATAAGAGTTTCACTGCGACGACCATTTTTTCACACCAGCTCGGACCGGTGCATCCATTTTGTGTATTAAATTTTCGGCCATGTGCGAGGTATGTGGCGCACGTGAGCGGTGCGTCTCTGCCGCTTTTGGGACGCGGCCGCTGCCGTCAGAGCGGGCACGAGCTCTCGGCTCACTTTGTTGGCTGGCAATTCCGAGCGTTTCAAGTGAGGAACTGCGATATTTGAGATTCGAAAAACGCACTTGGCATCAGTGAGTCACGTGCCTTGCCCATCCAACGATCAGAAAAAAAGTTTTTGAATAGATTAATTGCCACTTAGCGCGGTTCCCCCATGCAACTTAAGCGCGGTTCCCGCGTGCATTTTAAGCGCGGTTCCCGGTGCATCTTAAGCACGGTTCCGCCGTGCAAATTAAGAGCGGTTCCCACGTATAGCTTAAGCGCAGTTCACGTAAGGGATTAAGACCGGTTCCCGTGTGGATTAAGTGCGGCTGAACCGATTGCGTTCTAATTTGGTGCGTGGGACCTCTCAGCCGTTGCCTTTCCACAAGTCAGGGGTGGAGTGCCTCTGCACGTGCGCACGTGCTCACCCCTATTCTATATATCAGGAATGGCTCAGCCGATTGTGTTCAAATTTTGTGTGTGGTTAGGGACCCCTCCGCCGCCGCCTACCCACAAGTCATGGGTGGGGTGGAGTGCCTCTGCACGGGCGCACGTGCGCACCATTTTTGTATATCAGGAACTACTTGCCCGATCGGGTTGAAATTCACCGATACGGAAACGGGATACGGGAACGGGATACGGGAACGGGATACGGGAACGGGATACGGGAACGGGATACGGGAACGTGATACGGGAACGGGATGCGCGAACGGGATACGGGAACGGGATACGGGAACGGGATACGGGAACGGGATACGGGAACGGGATACGGGAACGGGATACGGAAATGGGATACTGGAACGGGATACGCGATACGGAACCGCGATACGGAAATGTTATACTGGATACGAGATACGGGATACGGGATATGGGACACGGGATGCAGGATACGGGATACTGGATACGGGATACTGTATACGGGATACTGGATACGGGATACGGGATGCGGGATACGGGATGCGGGATGCGGGATACCGGATACGGGATACGGGATACAGGGAACAATACGGGATTGCGCATCGCGCAATGCAGGCCATCTAGATGGCCTGCATTGCGCGATGCGCAATCCCGTATTGTTCCCTGTATCCCGTATCCCGCAACCCGCATCTCGTCTCCCGTATCTCGTATCCAGTATCCCGTATCCCGCATCCCGTATCCCGTATCCAGTATCCCGTATCCTGCATCCCGTATCCCATATCCCGTATCCCGTATCTCGTATCCCTTATCCCGTTCCCGTATCCCGTTCCCGTATCCCGTTCCCGTATCCCGTTCCCGTATCCCGTTCCCGTATCCCGTTCCCGTATCCCGTTCCCGTATCCCGTTCCCGTATTTCGTTCCCGTATCCCGTTCCCGTATCCCGTTCCCGTATCCCTTTCCCGTTCCCGTATCCCGTTATCGTATCCCATTCTCGTATCCCGTTCTTGTATCCCGTTCCCGTATCCCGTTATCGTACCCCGTTCTCGTATCCCGTGCTCGTATCCCGTTCCCGTATCCCGTTCCCGTATCCCGTATCCCGTTCCCGTATCCCGTTCCCGTATCCCGTTCCCGTATCCCGTTCCCGTATCCCGTTCCCGTATCCCGTTCCCGTATCCCGTTCCCGTATCCCGTTCCCGTATCCCGTTCCCGTATCCCGTTCCCGTATCCCGTTCCCGTATCCCGTTCCCGTATCCCGTTCCCGTATCCCGTTCCCGTATTGGTGAATTTCAACCCGATCGGGCAAGTAGTTCCTGAGATACAAAAAAGGTGCGCACGTGCTCACGTGCAGAGGCATCCCACCCATGACTTGTGGGTAGGCGGCGGCGGAGGGGTCCCTAACCACACACCAAATTTGAACACAATCGGCTGAGCCATTCCTGATATATAGAATAGGGGTGAGCACGTGCGCACGTGCAGAGGCACTCCAACTTAATCCATACGTAAACCGGTCTTAATACCTTACGTGAACTGTGCTTAAGCTATACGTGTGAACCGCTCTTAATTTGCACGGCGGAACCGCGCCTAAGATGCACCGGGAAACGCGCTTAAGTTGCATGGGGGAACCGCGCATTTAATCTATTCAAAAACTTTAATGGCAATTATGGCTTAGTGGCAATTAATCTATTCAAAAACTTTATTTTTGCTGATCGTTGGATGGGCAAGGCACGTGACTCACTGATGCCAAGTGCGTTTTTCGAATCTCAAATATCGCAGCTCCTCACTTGAAACGCTCGGAATTGCCAGCCAACAAAGTGAGCCGAGAGCTCGTGCCCGCTCCGACGGCAGCGGCCGCGGCCCAAAAGCAGCAGAGACGCACCGCTCACGAGCGCCACAGACGTCGCACATGGCCGAAAATTTAATACACAAAATAGATGCACCGGTCCGAGCTGGTGTGAAAAAATGGCCGTCGCAGCTGTTGCCGTTGCCGAGCAGCGGCCCGCCAAAGGGAACTGACATCACATACATACATACATACATACATACATTCATACGAACTTTCTGATTTTAATAAGAGTAACTAGAGGGCCTGTATTGCGCGATGCGCAATTTATATAGACAGCTAATTTATGTATGCCAGCCGTTTCCCGTATCCCGTATTCCGTATTCCGTATCCCGTTCCCGTATCCCGTTCCCGTATCCCGTTCCCGTATCCCGTTCCCGTATCCCGTTCCCGTATCCCGTTCCCGTATCCCGTTCCCGTATCCCGTATCCCGTTCCCGTATCCCGTATCCCGTTCCCGTATCGCGTTCCCGTATCCCGTTCCCGTATCCCGTTACCGTATCCCGTTCCCGTATCCCGTCCCGATTCCATATCCTGTTACCGTATCTCGTCCCCGTATCCCGTTCCTGTATCCCGTTCCCGTATCCCTCTCCCGTATCCCGTTTCCATATCCAGTTACCGTATCCCGTATCCCGTATCCCGTTCCCGTATCTTGTTCCCGTATCCCGCATCCCTTAATCATCTCCAGTATCCCGTTCCCTATCCCGTTCCCTATCCCGTTCCCCTATCCCGTTCCCGTATCCCGTTCCCGTATCCCGTTCCCGTATCCCGTTCCCGTATCCCGTTCCCGTATCCCGTTCCCGTATCCTGTTCCCGTATCCCGTATCCCGTTCCCGTATCCCGTTTCCCTTTCCCGTATCCCGTTCCCGTATCCCGTTATCGTACCCCGTTCTCGTATCCCGTTCTTGTATCCCGTTCCCGTATCTCGCTCCCGTATCTCGTTCCCGTATCCCGTTCCCGTATCCCGTTCCCGTATCCCGTTCCCGTATCCCGTCCCGTATCCCGTTCCCGTATCGGTGAATTTCAACCCGATCGGGCAGTAGTTCCTGAGATACAAAAAAGGTGCGCACGTGCGCACGTGCAGAGGCACCCCACCCATGACTTGTGGGTAGGCGGCGGCGGAGGGGTCCCTAACCACACACCAAATTTGAACGCAATCGGCTGAGCCATTCCTGATATATAGAATAGGGGTGAGCACGTGCGCACGTGCAGAGTCACTCCACCCCTGACTTGTCGAAAGGCAACGGCTGAGAGGTCCCACACACCAAATTAGAACGCAATCGGTTCAGCCGCACTTAATCCAAACGTGAACCGGTCTTAATACCTTACGTGAACTGCGCTTAAGCTATACGTGGGAACTGCTCTTAATTTGCACGGCGGAACCACGCTTAAGCTGCACCGGGAACCGCGCTTAAAATGCACGCGGGAACCGCGCTTAAATTGCATGGGGGAACCGCGCTTAAGTGGCAATTAATCTATTTAAAAAAAACTTTATTTTTGCTGATCGTTGGACGGGCAAGGCACGTGACTCGCTGATGCCAAGTGCGTTTTTCGAATCTCAAATATCGCAGCTCCTCACTTGAAACGCTCGGAATTGCCAGCCAACAAAGTGAGCCGAGAGCTCGTGCCGGCTCTGACGGCAGCGGCCGCGGCCCAAAAGCGGCAGAGACGCACCGCTCACGAGCACCACAGACGTCGCACATGGCGGAAAATTTAATACACAAAATGGATGCACCGGAACGAGCTGGTGTGAAAAAATGGCCGTCGCAGCTCTCGCCGTTGCCGAGCAGCGGCCCGCCAAAGGGAACTGACATCACATACATACATACATACATACGAACGTTTTGATTTTAATAAGAGTAATGGCCTGCATTGCGCGATGCGCAATCCCGTATCCCGTCTCTCGCATCCCGTTCCCGTAACCCGTTCCCGTATCCCGTTCCCGTATCCCATTTCCGTATCCCGTTCCCGTATGCCGTTATCGTATCCCGTTCCCGTATCCCGTTCCCGTATCCCGTTCCCGTATCCCGTTCCCGTATCCCGTTCCCGTTCCCGTATCCCGTTCCCGTATCCCGTTCCCGTATCCCGTTCCCGTATCCCGTTCCCGTATCCCGTTCCCGTATCCCGTTCCCGTATCCCGTTCCCGTATCCCGTTCCCGTATCCCGTTCCCGTATCCCGTTCCCGTATCCCGTTCCCGTATCCCGTTCCCGTATCCCGTTCCCGTATCCCGTTCCCGTATCCCTTTCCCGTTCCCGTATTCCGTTATCTTACCCCGTTCTCGTATCCCGTTCTTGTATCCCGTTCCCGTATCCCGTTTCCGTATCCCGTTCCCGTATCCTGTTCCCGTATCCCATTCCCGTATCCCGTTCCCGTATCCCGTTCCCGTATCCCGTTCCCGTATCCCGTTCCCGTATCCCGTTCCCGTATCCCGTTCCCGTATCCCGTTCCCGTATCCCGTTCCCGTATCCCGTTCCCGTATCCCGTTCCCGTATCCCGTCCCGTATCCCGTCCCGTATCCCGTCCCGTATCCCGTTCTCGTATCGGTGAATTTCAACCCGATCGGGCAAGTAGTTCCTGAGATACAAAATAGGTGTGCACGTGCGCACGTGCAGAGGCACCCCACCCCACCCATGACTTGTGGGTAGGCGGCGTCGGAGGGGTCCCTCACCACACACCAAATTTGAACACAATCGGCTGAGCCATTCCTGATATATAGCATAGGGGTGAGCACGTGCGCACGTGCAGAGGCACTCCACCCCTGACTTGTGGAAAGGCAACGGCTGAGAGGTCCCACACACCAAATTAGAACGCAATCGGTTCAGCCGCACTTAATCCTCACGTGAACCGGTCTTAAAACCTTACGTGAACTGCGCTTAAGCTATACGTGGGAACCGCTCTGAATTTGCAAGGCGGAACCGCGTTTAAGTTGCACCGGGAACCGCGATTAAAATGCACGCGGGAACCGCGCTTAAGTTGCAAGGGGGAACCGCGCTTAAGCGGCAATTAATCTATTCAAAAACTTTATTTTTGCTGATCGTTGGACGGGCAAGGCACGTGACTCACTGATGCCAAGTGTGTTTTTCGAATCTCAAATATCGCAGCTCCTCACTTGCAACGGTCGGAATTGCCAGCCAACAAAGTGAGCCGAGAGCTCGTGCCCGCTCTGACGGCAGCGGCCGCGGCCCAAAAGCGGCAGAGACGCACCGCTCACGTGCGCCACATACGTTGCACATGGCCGAACATTGTATACACAAAATGGATGCACCGGTCCGAGCTGGTGTGCAAAAATGGTCGTCGCAGCTGTCGCCGTTGCCGAGCAGCGGCCCGCCAAAGGGAACTGACATCACATACATACATACATACATACATACATACATTCATACGAATGTTTTGATTTTAATAAGAGTAACTAGATGGCCTGCATTGCGCGATGCGCAATCCCGTATTGTTCCCTGTATCCCGTATCCCGCATCCCGCATCCCGTGTCCCGTATCCCGTATCCCTCATCCCGTATCCCGTATCCCGTATCCCGTATCCCGTATCCCGTATCCAGTATCCCGTATCCTGCATCCCGTATCCCATATCCCGTATCTCGTATCCCGTATCCCGTTTCCCGTATCCAGTATACCATTTCCGTATCGCGGTTCCGTATCGCGTATCCCGTTCCAGTATCCCGTTTCCGTATCCCGTTCCTGTATCCCGTTCCCGTATCCCGTTCCCGTATCCCGTTCCCGTATCCCGTATCCCGTATCCCGTTCCCGTATCCAGTTCCCGTATCCAGTTCCCTTATCCCGTTCCCGTATCCCTTTCCCGTATCCCTTTCCCGTATCCCGTTCCCGTATCCCGTTTTTGTATCCCGTTCCCGTATCCCGTTCCCGTATCCCGTTCCCGTATCCCGTTCCCGTATCCCGTTCCCGTATCCCGTTCCCGTATCCCGTTCCCGTATCCCGTTCCCGTATCCCGTTCCCGTATCCCGTTCCCGTACCCCGTTCCCGTATCCCGTGCCCGTATCCCGCTCCCGTATCCTGTTATCGTATCCCGTCCCCGTATCCAGTCCCCGTATCCCGTTCCCGTATCCCGTTCCCGTATCGGTGAATTTCAACCCGATCGGGCAAGTAGTTCCTGAGATACAAAAAAGGTGCGCACGTGCGCACGTGCAGAGGCACCCCACCCATGACTTGTGGGTAGGCGGCGGCGGAGGGGACCCTAACCACACACCAAAGTTGAACACAATCGGCTGAGCCATTCCTGATGTATAGAATAGGGGTGAGCACGTGCGCACGTGCAGAGGCACTCCACCCCTGACTTGTGGAAAGGCAACGGCTGAGAGGTCCCACACACCAAATTAGAACGCAATCGGTTCAGCCGCACTTAATCCACACGGGAATCGGTCTTAATCCCTTACGTGAACTGCGCTTAAGCTATACGTGGGAACCGCGCTTAAGATGCACCGGGAACCGCGCTTAAAATGCACGCGGGAACCGCGCTTAAGTTGCATGGGGGAACCGCGCTTAAGTGGCAATTAATCTATTCAAAAACTTTATTTGTGCTGATCGTTGGATGGGCAAGGCACGTGACTCACTGATGCCAAGTGCGTTTTTCGAATCTCAAATATCGCAGCTCCTCACTTGAAACGCTCGGAATTGCCAGCCAACAAAGTGAGCCGAGAGCTCGTGCCCGCTCTGACGGCAGCGGCCGCGTCCCAAAAGCGGCAGAGACGCACCGCTCACGTGCGCCACATACGTCGCACATGGCCGAAAATTTAATACACAAAATGGATGCACCGGTCCGAGAGCTGGTGTGAAAAAATGGCCGTCGCAGCTGTCGCCGTTGCCGAGCAGCGGCTCGCCAAAGGGAACTGACATCACATACATACATACATGCATACGAACGTTTTGATTTTAATAAGATTACTAGATGGCCTGCATTGCGCGATGCGCAATCCCGTAATGTTCCCTGTATCCCGTATCCCGTATCCCGTATCCCGCATCCCGCATCACGTATCCCGCATCCCGTATCCCGTATCCCGTATCCAGTATCCCGTATACTGCATCCCGTATCCAATATCCCGTATCCCGTATCCCGTATCTCGTATCCCGTATCCCGTATCCCGTATCCCGTATCCCGTATCCCGTATCCCGTATCCTGTATCCCGTATCCCGTATACCATTTCCGTATCGCGGTTGCGTATCGCGTATCCCGTTCCAGTATCCCCTTCCAGTATCCCGTTTCCGTATCCCGTTCCCGTATCCCGTTCCCGTATCCCGTTCCCGTATCCCGTTCCCGTATCCCGTTCCCGTATCCCGTTCCCGTATCCCGTTCCCGTATCCCGTTCCCGTATCCCGTTCCCGTATCCCGTTCCCGCGTATCCCGTTCCCGCGTATCCCGTTCCCGTATCCCGTTCCCGTATCCCGTTCCCGTATCCCGTTCCCGTATCCCGTTCCCGTATCCCGTTCCCGTATCCCGTTCCCGTATCCCGTTCCCGTATCCCGTTCCCGTATCCCGTTCCCGTATCCCGTTCCCGTATCCCGTTCCCGTATCCCGTTCCCGTATCCCGTTCCCGTATCCCGTTCCCGTATCCCGTTCCCGTATCCCTTTTCCGTATCCCGTTATCGTACCCCGTTCTCGTATCCCGTTCTTGTATCCCGTTCCCTTATCCCGTCCCGTATCCCGTTCCCGTATCCCGTTCCCGTATCCCGTTCCCGTATCCCGTTCCCGTATCCCGTTCCCGTATCCCGTTCCCGTATCCCGTTCCCGTATCCCGTTCCCGTATCCCGTTCCCGTATCCCGTTCCCGGATCACGTTCCCGTATCCCGTTCCCATATCCCGTTCCAGTATCCCGTTCCCGTATCCCGTTCCCGTATCCCGTTCCAGTATCCCGTTCCCGTATCCCGTTCCCGTATCGGTGAATTTCAACCCGATCGGGCAAGTAGTTCCTGAGATACAAAAAAGGTGCGCACGTGCGCACCTGCAGAGGCACCCCACCCCACCCATGACTTGTGGGTAGGCGGCGGCGGAGGGATCCCTAACCACACACCAAATTTGAACACAATCGGCTGAGCCATTCCTGATATATAGAATAGGGGTGAGCACATGCGCACGTGCAGAGACACTCCAACCCTGACTTGTGGAAAGGCAACGGCTGAGAGGTCCCACACACCAAATTAGAACGCAATCGGTACAGCCGCACTTAATGCACACGTGAACCGGTCTTAAAACCTTACGTGAACTGCGCTTAAGCTATACGTGGGAACCGCTCTGAATTTGCAAGGCGGAACCGCGCTTAAGTTGCACCGGGAACCGCGCTTAAAATGCACGCGGGAACCGCGCTTAAGTTACAAGGGGGAACCGCGCTTAAGCGGCAATTAATCTATTCAAAAACTTTATTTGTACTGATCGTTGGACGGGCAAGGCACGTGACTCACTGATGCCAAGTGTGTTTTTCGAATCTCAAATATCGCAGCTCCTCACTTGCAACGGTCGGAATTGCCAGCCAACAAAGTGAGCCGAGAGCTCGTGCCCGCTCTGACGGCAGCGGCCGCGGCCCAAAAGCGGCAGAGACGCACCGCTCACGTGCGCCACATACGTTGCACATGGCCGAAAATTTTATACACAAAATGGATGCACCGGTCCGAGCTGGTGTGCAAAAATGGTCGTCGCAGCTGTCGCCGTTGCCGAGCAGCGGCCCGCCAAAGGGAACTGACATCACATACATACATACATACATACATACATACATACATACATTCATACGAATGTTTTGATTTTAACAAGAGTAACTAGATGGCCTGCATTGCGCGATGCGCAATCCCGTATTGTTCCCTGTATCCCGTATCCAGTTCCCGTATCCAGTTCCCTTATCCCGTTCCCGTATCCCTTTCCCGTATCCCTTTCCCGTATCCCGTTCCCGTATCCCGTTTTCGTATCCCGTTCCCGTATCCCGTTCCCGTATCCCGTTCCCGTATCCCGTTCCCGTATCCCGTTCCCGTATCCCAATCCCGTATCCCGTTCCCGTATCCCGTTCCCGTATCCCGTATCCCGTATCCCGTTCCCGTATCCCGTTCCCGTATCCCGTTCCCGTATCCCGTTCCCGTATCCCGTTCCCGTATCCCGTTCCCGTATCCCGTTCCCGTATCCCGTTCCCGTATCCCGTTCCCGTATCCCGTTCTCGTATCCCGTTCCCGTATTCCGTGCCCGTTTCCCGTTCCCGTATCCTGTTCCCGTATCCCGTTCCCGTATTCCGTCCCCGTATCCCGTCCCGTATCCCGTTCCCGTATCGGTCAATTTCAACCCGATCGGGCAAGTAGTTCCTGAGATACAAAAAAGGTGCGCACGTGCGCACGTGCAGATGCACCCCACCCATGACTTGTGGGTAGGCGGCAGCGGAGGGGTCCCTAACCACACACCAAATTTAAACACAATCGGCTGAGCCATTCCTGATATATAGAATAGGGGTGAGCACGTGCGCACGTGCAGAGGCACTCCACCCCTGACTTGTGGAAAGGCAACGGCTGAGAGGTCCCACACACCAAATTAGAACGCAATCGGTTCAGCCGCACTTAATCCACACGTGAACCGGTCTTAATCCCTTACGTGAACTGCGCTTAAGCTATACGTGGGAACCGCTCTTAATTTGCACGGCGGAACCGCGCCTAAGATGCACCGGGAAACGCGCTTAAGTTGCATGGGGGAACCGCGCTTAAGTGGCAATTAATCTATTCAAAAACTTTATTTTTGCTGATCGTTGGAAGGGCAAGGCACGTGACTCACTGATGCCAAGTGCGTTTTTCGAATCTCAAATATCGCAACTCCTCACTTGCAACGCTCGGAATTGCCAGCCAACAAAGTGAGCCGACAGCTCATGCCCGCTCTGACGGCAGCGGCCGCGGCCCAAAGGCGGCAGAGACGCACCGCTCACGAGCGCAGCGGTCGTCGCACATGCCCGAAAATTTAATACACAAAATGGATGCACCGGTCCGAGGTGGTGTGAAAAAATGGCCGTCGCAGCTGTCGCCGTTGCCGAGCAGCGGCCCGCCAAAGGGAACTGACATCACATACATACATACATACATAGATACATACATACGAACGTTCTGATTTTAATAAGAGTAATTAACTAGATGGCCTGCATTGCGCGATGCGCAATTCCGTATTGTTCCCTGTATCCCGTATCCGGTATCCCGCATCCCGTATCCCGTATCCCGTATCCCGCATCCCGTATCCCGTATCCCGTATCCCGTATCCCGTATCCCGTATCCCGTATCCCGTATCCCGTATCCCGTATCCCGTTCCTGTATCCCGTTCCCGTATCCCGTTCCCGTATCCCGTTCCTGTATCCCGTTCCCGTATCCCGTTCCCGTATCCCGTTCCCGTATCCCGTTATCGTACCCCGTTCTCGTATCCCGTTCCCGTATCCCGTTCCCGTATCCCGTTCCCGTACCCCGTCCGGTATCCCGTTTCCGTATCGGTGAATTTCAACCCGATCGGGCAAGTAGTTCCTGAGATACAAAAAAAGGTGCGCACGTGCGCCCGTGCAGAGACACCCCACCCCACCCATGACTTGTGGGTAGGCGGCGGCGGAGGGGTCCCTAACCACACACCAAATTTGAACACAATCGGCTTAGCCATTCCTGATATATAGAATAGGGGTGAGCACGTGCGCACGTGCAGAGGTACTCCACCCCTGACTTGTGGAAAGGCAACGGCTGAGAGGTCCCACACACCAAATTAGAACGCAATCGGTTCAGCCGCACTTAATCCACACGGGAATCGGTCTTAATCCCTTACGTGAACTGCGCTTAAGCTATACGTGGGAACCGCGCTTAAGATGCACCGGGAACCGCGCTTAAAATGCACGCGGGAACCGCGCTTAAGTTGCATGGGGGAACCGCGCTTAAGTGGCAATTAATCTATTCAAAAACTTTATTTGTGCTGATCGTTGGATGGGCAAGGCACGTGACTCACTGATGCCAAGTGCGTTTTTCGAATCTCAAATATCGCAGCTCCTCACTTGAAACGCTCGGAATTGCCAGCCAACAAAGTGAGCCGAGAGCTCGTGCCCGCTCTGACGGCAGCGGCCGCGTCCCAAAAGCGGCAGAGACGCACCGCTCACGTGCGCCACATACGTCGCACATGGCCGAAAATTTAATACACAAAATGGATGCACCGGTCCGAGAGCTGGTGTGAAAAAATGGCCGTCGCAGCTGTCGCCGTTGCCGAGCAGCGGCTCGCCAAAGGGAACTGACATCACATACATACATACATGCATACGAACGTTTTGATTTTAATAAGATTACTAGATGGCCTGCATTGCGCGATGCGCAATCCCGTAATGTTCCCTGTATCCCGTATCCCGTATCCCGTATCCCGCATCCCGCATCACGTATCCCGCATCCCGTATCCCGTATCCCGTATCCAGTATCCCGTATACTGCATCCCGTATCCCATATCCCGTATCCCGTATCCCGTATCCCGTATCTCGTATCCCGTATCCCGTATCCCGTATCCCGTATCCCGTATCCCGTATCCCGTATCCTGTATCCCGTATCCCGTATACCATTTCCGTATCGCGGTTGCGTATCGCGTATCCCGTTCCAGTATCCCCTTCCAGTATCCCGTTTCCGTATCCCGTTCCCGTATCCCGTTCCCGTATCCCGTTCCCGTATCCCGTTCCCGTATCCCGTTCCCGTATCCCGTTCCCGTATCCCGTTCCCGTATCCCGTTCCCGTATCCCGTTCCCGTATCCCGTTCCCGTATCCCGTTCCCGCGTATCCCGTTCCCGCGTATCCCGTTCCCGCATCCCGTTCCCGTATCCCGTTCCCGTATCCCGTTCCCGTATCCCGTTCCCGTATCCCGTTCCCGTATCCCGTTCCCGTATCCCGTTCCCGTATCCCGTTCCCGTATCCCGTTCCCGTATCCCGTTCCCGTATCCCGTTCCCGTATCCCGTTCCCGTATCCCGTTCCCGTATCCCGTTCCCGTATCCCTTTTCCGTATCCCGTTATCGTACCCCGTTCTCGTATCCCGTTCTTGTATCCCGTTCCCTTATCCCGTCCCGTATCCCGTTCCCGTATCCCGTTCCCGTATCCCGTTCCCGTATCCCGTTCCCGTATCCCGTTCCCGTATCCCGTTCCCGTATCCCGTTCCCGTATCCCGTTCCCGTATCCCGTTCCCGTATCCCGTTCCCGTATCCCGTTCCCGGATCACGTTCCCGTATCCCGTTCCCATATCCCGTTCCAGTATCCCGTTCCCGTATCCCGTTCCCGTATCCCGTTCCAGTATCCCGTTCCCGTATCCCGTTCCCGTATCGGTGAATTTCAACCCGATCGGGCAAGTAGTTCCTGAGATACAAAAAAGGTGCGCACGTGCGCACCTGCAGAGGCACCCCACCCCACCCATGACTTGTGGGTAGGCGGCGGCGGAGGGATCCCTAACCACACACCAAATTTGAACACAATCGGCTGAGCCATTCCTGATATATAGAATAGGGGTGAGCACATGCGCACGTGCAGAGACACTCCAACCCTGACTTGTGGAAAGGCAACGGCTGAGAGGTCCCACACACCAAATTAGAACGCAATCGGTACAGCCGCACTTAATGCACACGTGAACCGGTCTTAAAACCTTACGTGAACTGCGCTTAAGCTATACGTGGGAACCGCTCTGAATTTGCAAGGCGGAACCGCGCTTAAGTTGCACCGGGAACCGCGCTTAAAATGCACGCGGGAACCGCGCTTAAGTTACAAGGGGGAACCGCGCTTAAGCGGCAATTAATCTATTCAAAAACTTTATTTGTACTGATCGTTGGACGGGCAAGGCACGTGACTCACTGATGCCAAGTGTGTTTTTCGAATCTCAAATATCGCAGCTCCTCACTTGCAACGGTCGGAATTGCCAGCCAACAAAGTGAGCCGAGAGCTCGTGCCCGCTCTGACGGCAGCGGCCGCGGCCCAAAAGCGGCAGAGACGCACCGCTCACGTGCGCCACATACGTTGCACATGGCCGAAAATTTTATACACAAAATGGATGCACCGGTCCGAGCTGGTGTGCAAAAATGGTCGTCGCAGCTGTCGCCGTTGCCGAGCAGCGGCCCGCCAAAGGGAACTGACATCACATACATACATACATACATACATACATACATACATACATTCATACGAATGTTTTGATTTTAACAAGAGTAACTAGATGGCCTGCATTGCGCGATGCGCAATCCCGTATTGTTCCCTGTATCCCGTATCCCGCATCCCGCATCCCGTATCCCGTATCCCGTATCCCTCATCCCGTATCCCGTATCCCGTATCCCGTATCCCGTATCCCGTATCCCGTATCCAGTATCCCGTATCCTGCATCCCGTATCCCATATCCCGTATATCGTGTCCCGTATCCCGTTTCCCGTATCCAGTATACCATTTCCGTATCGCGGTTCCGTATCGCGTATCCCGTTCCAGTATCCCGTTTCCGTATCCCGTTCCTGTATCCCGTTCCCGTATCCCGTTCCCGTATCCCGTTCCCGTATCCCGTATCCCGTATCCCGTTCCCGTATCCAGTTCCCGTATCCAGTTCCCTTATCCCGTTCCCGTATCCCTTTCCCGTATCCCTTTCCCGTATCCCGTTCCCGTATCCCGTTTTCGTATCCCGTTCCCGTATCCCGTTCCCGTATCCCGTTCCCGTATCCCGTTCCCGTATCCCGTTCCCGTATCCCAATCCCGTATCCCGTTCCCGTATCCCGTTCCCGTATCCCGTATCCCGTTCCCGTATCCCGTTCCCGTATCCCGTTCCCGTATCCCGTTCCCGTATCCCGTTCCCGTATCCCGTTCCCGTATCCCGTTCCCGTATCCCGTTCCCGTATCCCGTTCCCGTATCCCGTTCTCGTATCCCGTTCCCGTATTCCGTGCCCGTATCCCGTTCCCGTATCCTGTTCCCGTATCCCGTTCCCGTATCCCGTCCCCGTATCCCGTCCCGTATCCCGTTCCCGTATCGGTCAATTTCAACCCGATCGGGCAAGTAGTTCCTGAGATACAAAAAAGGTGCGCACGTGCGCACGTGCAGATGCACCCCACCCATGACTTGTGGGTAGGCGGCAGCGGAGGGGTCCCTAACCACACACCAAATTTAAACACAATCGGCTGAGCCATTCCTGATATATAGAATAGGGGTGAGCACGTGCGCACGTGCAGAGGCACTCCACCCCTGACTTGTGGAAAGGCAACGGCTGAGAGGTCCCACACACCAAATTAGAACGCAATCGGTTCAGCCGCACTTAATCCACACGTGAACCGGTCTTAATCCCTTACGTGAACTGCGCTTAAGCTATACGTGGGAACCGCTCTTAATTTGCACGGCGGAACCGCGCCTAAGATGCACCGGGAAACGCGCTTAAGTTGCATGGGGGAACCGTGCTTAAGTGGCAATTAATCTATTCAAAAACTTTATTTTTGCTGATCGTTGGAAGGGCAAGGCACGTGACTCACTGATGCCAAGTGCGTTTTTCGAATCTCAAATATCGCAACTCCTCACTTGCAACGCTCGGAATTGCCAGCCAACAAAGTGAGCCGACAGCTCATGCCCGCTCTGACGGCAGCGGCCGCGGCCCAAAGGCGGCAGAGACGCACCGCTCACGAGCGCAGCGGTCGTCGCACATGCCCGAAAATTTAATACACAAAATGGATGCACCGGTCCGAGGTGGTGTGAAAAAATGGCCGTCGCAGCTGTCGCCGTTGCCGAGCAGCGGCCCGCCAAAGGGAACTGACATCACATACATACATACATACATAGATACATACATACGAACGTTCTGATTTTAATAAGAGTAATTAACTAGATGGCCTGCATTGCGCGATGCGCAATTCCGTATTGTTCCCTGTATCCCGTATCCGGTATCCCGCATCCCGTATCCCGTATCCCGTATCCCGCATCCCGTATCCCGTATCCCGTATCCCGTATCCCGTATCCCGTATCCCGTATCCCGTATCCCGTTCCTGTATCCCGTTCCCGTATCCCGTTCCCGTATCCCGTTCCTGTATCCCGTTCCCGTATCCCGTTCCCGTATCCCGTTCCCGTATCCCGTTATCGTACCCCGTTCTCGTATCCCGTTCCCGTATCCCGTTCCCGTATCCCGTTCCCGTACCCCGTCCGGTATCCCGTTTCCGTATCGGTGAATTTCAACCCGATCGGGCAAGTAGTTCCTGAGATACAAAAAAAGGTGCGCACGTGCGCCCGTGCAGAGACACCCCACCCCACCCATGACTTGTGGGTAGGCGGCGGCGGAGGGGTCCCTAACCACACACCAAATTTGAACACAATCGGCTTAGCCATTCCTGATATATAGAATAGGGGTGAGCACGTGCGCACGTGCAGAGGTACTCCACCCCTGACTTGTGGAAAGGCAACGGCTGAGAGGTCCCACACACCAAATTAGAACGCAATTGGTTCAGCCGCACTTAATCCACACGGGAACCGGTCTTAATACCTTACGTGAACTGCGCTTAAGCTATACTTGGGAACCGCTCTTAATTTGCACGGCGGAACCGCGCTTAAGATGCACCGGGAACCGCGCTTAAGTTGCATGGGGGAACCGCGCTTAAGTGGCAATTAATCTATTCAAAAACTTTATTTTTGCTGATCGTTGGATGGGCAAGGCACCTGACTCACTGATGCCAAGTGCGTTTTTCGAATCTCAAATATCGCAGCTCCTCACTTGAAACGCTCGGAATTGCCAGCCAACAAAGTGAGCGGAGAGCTCGTGCCCGCTCTGACGGCAGCGGCCGCGGCCCAAAAGCGGCAGAGACGCACCGCTCACGTGCGCCACATACGTCGCACATGGCCGAAAATTTAATATACAAAATGGATGCACCGGTCCGAGCTGGTGTGAAAAATGGCCGTCGCAGCTGTCGCCGTTGCCGAGCAGCGGCCCGCCAAAGGGAACTAACATCACATACATACATAAATTCATACGAACGTTTTGATTTTAATAAGATTACTAGATGGCCTGCATTGCGCGATGCGCAATCCCGTATTGTTCCCTGTATCCCGTATCCCGTATCCCGCATCCCGCATCCCGCATCCCGTATCCCGCATCCCGTATCCCGTATCCCGTATCCCGTATCCCGTATCCCGTATCCAGTATCCCGTATACTGCATCCCGTATCCCATATCCCGTATCCCGTATCCCGTATCCCGTATCCCGTATCCCGTATCCCGTATCCCGTATCCCGTATCCCGTATCCCGTATCCCGTATCCAGTATACCATTTCCGTATCGCAGTTGCGTATCGCGTATCCCGTTCCAGTATCCCCTTCCAGTATCCCGTTTCTGTATCCCGTTCCCGTATCCCGTTCCCGTATCCCGTTCCCGTTCCCGTATCCCGTTCCCGTATCCCGTATCCCGTTCCCGTATCCCGTATCCCGTATCCCGTATCCCGTATCCGGTATCCGGTATCCCGTATCCCGTATCCCGTATCCCGTATCCCGTATCCCGTATCCCGTATCCCGTGTCCCGTTTCCCGTATCCCGTATCCCGTATCCCGTATCCAGTATCCCGTATCCTGCATCCCGTATCCCATATCCCATATCCCATATCCCGTATCCCGTATCCCGTATCCCGTATCCCGTATCCCGTATCCCGTATCCCGTATCGCGGTTCCGAATCGTGTATCCCGTTCCAATATCCCGTTTCCGTATCCCGTTCCCATATCCCGTTCCCGTATCCCGTTCCCGTATCTCGTTCCCGTATCCCGTTCCCGTATCCCGTTCCCGTATCCCGTTCCCGTATCCCGTTCCCGTATCCCGTTACCGTATCCCCTCCCGTATCCCGTTCCCGTATCCCGTTCCCGTATCCCGTTCCCGTATCCCGTTCCCGTATCCCGTTCCCGTATCCCGTTCCTGTTCCCGTATCCCGTTATCGTACCCCGTTCTCGTATCCCGTTCTTGTATCTGGTTCCCGTATCCCGTTCCCGTATCCCGTTCCCGGATCCTGTTCCCGTATCCCGTTCCCGTATCCCGTTCCCGTATCCCGTTTCCTTATCCCGTTCTTGTATCCCGTTCCCGTATCCCGTTCCCGTATCCCGTTCCCGTATCCCGGTCCCGTATCCCGTTCCCGTATCCCGTTCCCGTATCCCGTTCCGGATCCCGTTCCCGTATCCCGTTCCCGTATCCCGTTCCCGTATCCCGTTCCCGTATCCCGTTCCCGTATCCCGTTCCCGTATCCCGTTCCCGTATTGGTGAATTTCAACCCGATCGGGCAAGTAGTTCCTGAGATACAAAAAAGGTGCGCACGTGCGCACGTGCAGAGGCACCCCACCCATGACTTGTGGGTAGGCGGCGGCGGAGGGGTCCCTAACCACACACCAAATTTGAACACAATCGGCTGAGCCATTCCTGATATATAGAATACGGGTGAGCACGTGCGCACGTGCAGAGGCACTCCACCCCTGACTTGTGGGAAGGCAACGGCTGAGAGGTCCCACACACCAAATTAGAACGCAATCGGTTCAGCCGCACTTAATCCACACGTGAACCGGTCTTAATACCTTAACTGAACTGCGCTTAAGCTATACGTGGGAACCGCTCTTAATTTGCACGGCGGAACCGCGCTTAAGATGCACCGGGAAAAGTGCTTAAAATGCACACGGGAACCGCGCTTAAGTTGCATGGGGGAACCGCGCTTAAGTGGCAATTAATCTATTCAAAAACTTTATTTTTGCTGATCGTTGGATGGGCAAGGCACGTGACTCACTCATGCCAAGTGCGTTTTTCGAATCTCAAATATCGCAGCTCCTCACTTGAAACGCTCGGAATTGCCAGCCAACAAAGTGAGCCGAGAGCTCGTGCCGGCTCTGACGGCAGCGGCCGCGGCCAAAAAGCGGCAGAGACGCACCGCTCACGAGCGCCACAGACGTCGCACATGGCCGAAAATTTAATACACAAAATGGATGCACCGGTCCGAGCTGGTGTGAAAAAATGGCCGTCGCAGCTGTCGCCGTTGCCGAGCAGCGGCCCGCCAAAGGGAACTGACATCACAGACATACATACGAATATTCTGATTTTAATAAGATTAACTAGATGGCCTGCATTGCGCGATGCGCAATCCCGTATTGTTCCCTGTATTCCGTATCCCGTATCCCGCATCCCATATCCCGTATCCCGTATCCCGCATCCTGTATCCCGTATCCCGTATCCCGTATCCCGTATCCAGTAGCCCGTATCCTGCATCCCGTATCCCATATCCCGTATCCCGTATCTCGTATCCCGTATCCCGTATCCAGTATACCATTTCCGTATCGCGGTTCCGTATCGCGTATCCCGTTCCAGTATCCCGTTCCAGTATCCCGTTCCGGTATCCCGTTTCCGTATCCTGTTCCCGTATCCCATTCCCGTATCCCGTTCTCGTATCCCGTTCTCGTATCCTGTATCCCGTTCCCGTATCCCGTATCCCGTATCCCTTTCCCGTATCCCGTTATCTCACCCCGTTCTCGTATCCCGTTCTTGTATCCCGTTCCCGTATCCCGTTCCCGTATCCCGTTCCCGTATCCCGTTCCCGTATCCCGTTCCCGTATCCCGTTCCCGTATCCCGTTCCCGTATCCCGTTCCCGTATCCCGTTCCCGTATCCCGTTCCCGTATCCCGTTCCCGTATCCCGTTAACGTATCCCGTTCCCGTATCCCGTATCCCGTTCCCGTATCCCGTCCCCGTATCCCGTTCCCGTATCCCGTTCCCGTATCCCGTTTATAAATCCCGTTCCCGTAACCCGTTCCCGTATCCCGTATCCCGTTCCCGTATCCCGTTCCCGTATCCCGTTCCCGTATCCAGTTCCCGTATCCCGTTCCCGTATCCCGTTCCCGTATCCCGTATCCCGTTCCCGTATCCCGTCCCGTATCCCGTCCCGTATCCCGTTCCCGTATTGGTGAATTTCAACCCGATCGGGCAAGTAGTTCCTGAGATACAAAAAAGGTGCGTACGTGCGCACGTGCAGAGGCACCCCACCCATGACTTGTGGGTAGGCGGCGGCGGAGGGGTCCCTAACCACACACCAAATTTGAACACAATCGGCTGAGCCATTCCTGATATATAGAATACGGGTGAGCACGTGCGCACGTGCAGAGGCACTCCACCCCTGACTTGTGGGAAGGCAACGGCTGAGAGGTCCCACACACCAAATTAGAACGCAATCGGTTCACCCGCACTTAATCCCCACGTGAACCGGTCTTAATACCTTACCTGAACTGCGCTTAAGCTATACGTGGGAACCGCTCTTAATTTTCACGGCGGAACCGCGCTTAAAGTGCACCGGGAACCGTGCTTAAAATGCACACGGGAACCGCGCTTAAGTTGCATGGGGGAACCGCGCTTAAGTGGCAATTAATCTATTCAAAAACTTTATTTTTGCTGATCGTTGGATGGGCAAGGCACGTGACTCACTGATACCAAGTGCGTTTTTCGAATCTCAAATATCGCAGCTCCTCACTTGAAACGCTCGGAATTGCCAGCCAACAAAGTGAGCCGAGAGCTCGTGCCGTCTCTGACGGCAGCGGCCGCGGCCCAAAAGCGGCAGAGACGCACCGCTCACGAGCGCCACAGACGTCGCACATGGCCGAAAATTTAATACACAAAATGGATGCACCGGTCCGAGCTGGTGTGAAAAAATGGCCGTCGCAGCTGTCGCCGTTGCCGAGCAGCGGCCCGCCAAGGGGAACTGACATCACATACATACATACGAACATTCTGATTTTAATAAGATGAACTAGATGGCCTGCATTGCGCGATGCGCAATCCCGTATTGTTCCCTGTATTCCGTATCCCGTATCCCGCATCCCATATCCCGTATCCCGTATCCCGCATCCTGTATCCCGTATCCCGTATCCCGTATCCCGTATCCCGTATCCAGTAGCCCGTATCCTGCATCCCGTATCCTGCATCCCGTATCCCATATCCCGTATCCCGTATCTCGTATCCCGTATCCCGTATCCAGTATACCATTTCCGTATCGCGGTTCCGTATCGCGTATCCCGTTCCAGCATCCCGTTACAGTATCCCGTTCCGGTATCCCGTTTCCGTATCCCGTTCCCGTATCCCATTCCCGTATCCCGTTCCCGTATCCCGTTCTCGTATCCCGTTCTCGTATCCCGTTCCCGTATCCCGTTCCCGTATCCCGTTCCCGTATCCCGTATCCCGTATCCCGTATCCCTTTCCCGTATCCCGTTATCGCACCCCGTTCTCGTATCCCGTTCTTGTATCCCGTTCCCGTATCCCGTTCCAGTATCCCGTTCCCGTATCCCGCTCCCGTATCCCGTTCCCGTATCCCGTTCACGTATCCCGTTCCCGTATCCCGTATCCCGTTCCCGTATCCCGTCCCCGTATCCCGTTCCCGTATCCCGTTCCCGTATCCCGTTCCCGTATCCCGTTCCCGTATCCCGTTCCCGTATCCCGTTTATAAATCCCGTTCCCGTAACCCGTTCCCGTATCCCGTATCTCGTTCCCGTATCCCGTTCCCGTATCCCGTTCCCGTATCTCGTTCCCGTATCCCGTTCCCGTATCCCGTTCCCGTATCTCGTTCCCGTATCCCGTTCCCGTATCCCGTTCCCGTATCCCGTTCCCGTATCCCGTTCCCGTATCCCGTTCCCGTATCCCGTTCCCGTATCCCGTTCCCGTATTGGTGAATTTCAACCCGATCGGGCAAGTAGTTCCTGAGATACAAAAAAGGTGCGCACGTGCGCACGTGCAGAGGCACCCCACCCATGACTTGTGGGTAGGCGGCGGCGGAGGGGTCCCTAACCACACACCAAATTTGAACACAATCGGCTGAGCCATTCCTGATATATAGAATAGGGGTGAGCACGTGCGCACGTGCAGAGGCACTCCACCCCTGACTTGTGGGAAGGCAACGGCTGAGAGGTCCCACACACCAAATTAGAACGCAATCGGTTCAGGCGCACTTAATCCACACGTGAACCGGTCTTAATACCTTACGTGAACTGCGCTTAAGCTATACGTGGGAACCGCTCTTAATTTGCACGGCGGAACCGCGCTTAAGATGCACCGGGAACCGTGCTTAAAATGCACGCGGGAACCGCGCTTAAGTTGCATGGGGGAACCGCGCTTAAGTGGCAATTAATCTATTCAAAAACTTTATTTTTGCTGATCGTTGGATGGGCAAGGCACGTGACTCACTGATGCCAAGTGCGTTTTTCGAATTTCAAATATCGCAGCTCCTCACTTGAAACGCTCGGAATTGCCAGCCAACAAAGTGAGCCGAGAGCTCGTGCCCGCTCTGACGGCAGCAGCCGCGGCCCAAAAGCGGCAGAGACGCACCGCTCACGTGCCCCACATACGTCGCACATGGCCTAAAATGTAATACACAAAATGGATGCACCGGCCCGAGCTGGTGTGAAAAAATGGCCGTCGCCGCAGTCGCCGTTGCCGAGCAGCGGCCCGCCAAAGGGAACTGACATCACATACATACATACATACATTCATACGAACGTTCTGATTTTAATAAGAGTAACTAGATGGCCTGTATTGCGCGATGCGCAATCCCGTATTGTTCCCTGTATCCCGTGTCCCGTATCCCGCATCCCGCATCCCGCATCCTGCATCCCGTATCCCGTATCCCGCATCTCGTATCCCGTATCCCTTATCCAGTATCTCGTATCCTGCATGCCGTCTCCTGCATCCCGTATCCCATATCCCGTATCCCGTATCTCGTATCCCGTATCCCGTATCCCGTATCCCGTATCCCGTATACCATTTCCGTATCGCGGTTCCGTATCGCGTATCCCGTTCCAGTATTCCGTTTCCGTATCCCGTTCCCGTATCCCGTTCCCGTATCCCGTTCCCGTATCCCGTTCCCGTATCCTGTTCCCGTATCCCGTTCCCGTATCCCGTTCCCGTATCCCGTATCCCGTTCCCGTATCCCGTTCCCGTATCCCGTTCCCGTATCCCGTTCCCGTATCCCGTTCCCGTATCCCGTTCCCGTATCCCGTTCCCGTATCCCTTTCCCGTATCCCTTTCCCGTATCCCGTTCCCGTATCCCGTTCCAGTATCCTGTTCCCATATCCCTTTCCCGTTCCCGTATCCCGTTCCCGTAGCCCGTTCCCGTAGCCCGTTCCCGTATCCCGTTCCCGTATCCCGTTCCCGTATCCCGTTCCCGTATCCCGTTCCCGTATCCCGTTCCCGTATCCCGTTCCCGTATCCCGTTCCCGTATCCCGTTCCCGTATCCCGTCCCGTATCCCGTTCCCGTATTGGTGAATTTCAACCCGATCGGGCAAGTAGTTCCTGAGATACAAAAAAGGTGCACACGTGCGCCGTGCAGAGGCACCCCACCCATGACTTGTGGGTAGGCGGCGGCGGAGGGGTCCCTAACCACACACCAAATTTGAACACAATCAGCTGAGCCATTCCTGATATATAGAATAGGGGTGAGCACGTGCGCACGTGCAGAGGCACTCCACCCCTGACTTGTGGAAAGGCAACGGCTGAGAGGTCCCACACACCAAATTAGAACGTAATCGGTTCAGCCGCACTTAATCCACACGTGAACCGGTGTTAATACCTTACGTGAACTGCGCTTAAGCTATACATGGGAACCGCTCTTAATTTGCACGGCAGAACCGTACTTAAGATGCACCGGGAACCGCGCTTAAAATGCACGCGGGAACCGCGCTTAAGTTGCATGGGGGAACCGCGCTTAAGAGGCAATTAATCTATTCAAAAACTTTATTTTTGCTGATCGTTGGACGGGCAAGGCACGTGACTCACTGATGCCAAGTGCGTTTTTCGAATCTCAAATATCGCAGCTCCTCACTTGAAACGCTCGGAATTGCCAGCCAACAAAGTGAGCCGAGAGCTCGTGCCCGCTCTGACGGCAGCGGCCGCGGCCCAAAAGCGGCAGAGACGCACCGCTCACGTGCGCCACATACGTCGCACATGGCCGAAAATTTAAGACACAAAATGGATGCACCGTCCCGAGCTGGTGTGAAAAAATGGCCGTCGCCGCAGTCGCCGTTGCCGAGCAGCAGCCCGCCAAAGGGAACTGACATCACATACATACATACATACATACGAACGTTCTGATTTTGATAAGATGTCTAATTAACTAGATGGCCTGCATTGCGCGATGCGGAATCCCATATATGTCTACGTCTACCTCAAATCCCTCTACATCTACCTCTGCCTCGTCTCCCTCCACCTTTACCTCTATATCTCCCTCTATATCTCTCCCTACCCCTACCCCTACTTCTACCCATACCCCTACCCTACCTCTGCCCCTACCCATATCCCTGCCCTACCCCTACTCCTACCCCTACTCCTACTCCTACTCCTACTCCTACTCCTACTCCTACTCCTACTCCTACTCCTACTCCTACTCCTACTCCTACTCCTACTCCTACTCCTACTCCTACTCCTACTCCTACTCCTACTCCTACTCCTACTCCTACTCCTACTCCTACTCCTACTCCTACTCCTACTCCTACTCCTACTCCTACTCCTACTCCTACTCCTACTCCTACTCCTACTCCTACTCCTACTCCTACTCCTACTCCTACTCCTACTCCTACTCCTACTCCTACTCCTACTCCTACTCCTACTCCTACTCCTACTCCTACTCCTACTCCTACTCCTACTCCTACTCCCACTCCTACTCCTACTCCTACTCCTACTCCTACTCCTACTCCTACTCCTACTCCTACTCCTACTCCTACTCCTACTCCTACTCCTACTTCTACTCCTACTCCTACTCCTACTCCTACTCCTACCCCTTCTACTCCTACTCCTATTACTATTCCTACTTCTACTTCTACTTCTACTCCTACTCCTACTCCTACTCCTACTCCTACTCCTACTCCTACTCCTAATCCTACTCCATACTGCTACTTTTACTCCTACTCCTATTCCTACTCCTGTAGACCAGTACGGCGCCGTAGTTAACCCGATCGGGCAAGTAGTTCCTGAGATACAAAAAAGGTGCGCACGTGCGCACGTGCAGGGGCACCCCACCCATGACTTGTGGGTAGGCGGCGGCGGAGGGGTCCCTAACCACACACCAAATTTGAACACAATCGGCTGAGCCATTCCTGATATATAGAATAGGGGTGAGCACGTGCGCACGTGCAGAGGCACTCCACCCCTGACTTGTGGAAAGGCAACGGCTGAGAGGTCCCACACACCAAATTAGAACGCAATCGGTTCAGCCGCACTTAATCCACACGTTAACCGGTCTTAATACCTTACGTGAATTGCGCTTAAGCTTTACGTGGGAACCGCTCTTAATTTGCACGGCGGAACCGCACTTAAGATGCACCGGGAACCGCGCTTGAAATGCACGCGGGCACCGCGCTTAAGCTTAAGTTGCATGGGGAACCGCGCTTAAGTGGCAATTAATCTATTCAAAAACTTTATTTTTGCTGATCGTTGGATGGGCAAGGCACGTGACTCACTGATGCCAAGTGCGTTTTTCGAATCTCAAATATCGCAGCTCCTCACTTGAAACGCTCGGAATTGCCAGCCAACAAAGTGAGCCGAGAGCTCGTGCCGGCTCTGACGGCAGCGGCCGCGGCCCAAAAGCGGCAGAGACGCACCGCTCACGAGCGCCACATACGTCGCACATGGCCGAAAATTTAATACACAAAATGGATGCACCGGTCCGAGCTGGTGTGAAAAAAATGGCCGTCGCAGCTGTCGCCGTTGCCGAGCAGCGGCCCGCCAAAGGGAACTGACATCACATACATACATACATACATACATACATACATACATACATACATACATACATACATTCATACGAACGTTTTGATTTTAATAAGATTAACTAGATGGCCTGCATTGCGCGATGCGCAATCCCGTATTGTTCCCTGTATCCCGTATCCCGTATCCCGCATCCCGCATCCCGTATCCCGTATCCCGTATCCCGTATCCCGCATCCCGCATCCCGTATCCCGTATCCCGTATCCAGTATTCCGTATCCTGCATCCCGTATCCTGCATCCCGTATCCCGTATCCCGCATCCCGTATCCCATATTTCGTATCCCGTATCCAGTATCCCGTATCCTGCATCCCGTATCCTGCATCCCGTATCCCGTATCCCGTATCCCGTATCCCGTATCCCGTATCCCGTATCCAGTATACCATTTCCGTATCGCGGTTCCGTATCGCGTATCCCGTTCCGGTATCCCGTTTCCGTATCCCGTTTCCGTATCCCGTTCCCGTATCCCGCTCCCGTATCTCGTTCCCGTATCCCGTTCCCGTATCCCGTTCCCGTATCCTGTTCCCGTATCCCGTTCCCGTTTCCCGTATCCCGTTCCCGTATCCCGTATCGTACCCCGTTATCGTATCCCGTTCCCGTATCCCGTTCCCGTATCCCGTTCCCGTATCCCGTTCCCGTATCCCGTTCCCGTATCCCGTTCCCGTATCCCGTTCCCGTATCCCGTTCCCGTATCCCGTATCCCGTTCCCGTATCGGTGAATTTCAACCCGATCGGGCAAGTAGTTCCTGAGATACAAAAAAGGTGCGCACGTGCGCACGTGCAGAGGCACACCCCCCCCCCCCCCATGACTTGTGGGTAGGCCGCGGCGGAGGGGTCCCTAACCACACACCAAATTCGAACACAATCGGCTGAGCCATTCCTGATATATAGAATAGGGGTGAGCACGTGCGCACGTGCAGAGACACTCCACCCCTGACTTGTGGAAAGGCAACGGCTGAGAGGTCCCACACACCAAATTAGAACGCAATCGGTTCAGCCGCACTTAATCCACACGTGAACCGGTCTTAATACTTTACGTGAACTGCGCTAAGCTATACGTGAGAACCGCTTTTAACTTGCACGGCGGAACCGCGCTTAAGTTGCACCGGGAACCGCGCTTAAAATGCACGCGGGAACCGCACTTAAGTTGCATGGGGAACCGCGCTTAAATGGCAATTAATCTATTCAAAAACTTTATTTTCGCTGATCGTTGGATGGGCAAGGCACGTGACTCACAGATGACAAGTGCGTTTTTCGAATCTCAAATATCGCAGCTCCTCACTTGAAACGCTCGGAATTGCCAGCCAACAAAGTGAGCCGAGAGCTCGTGCCCGCTCTGACGGCAGCGGCCGCGGCCAAAAGTGGCAGAGACGCACCGCTCACGAGCGCAGCGATCGTCGCACATGGCCAAAAATGTAATACACAAAATGGATGCACCGGTCCGAGCTGGTGTGAAAAAATGTCCGTCGCAGCTCTCGCCGTTGCCGAGCAGCGGCCCGCCAAAGGGAACTGACATCACATACATATACATATATACATACATACATACATACATACATACATACGAACGTTCTGATTTTAATAGAGTAACTAGATGGCCTGCATTGCGCGATGCGCAATCCCGTATTGTTCCCTGTATTCCGTATCCCGCATCCCGCATCCCGCATCCCGTATCCCGCATCTCGTATCCAGTATCCTGCATCCCGTATCCCATATCCCGTATCCCGTATCTCGTTTCCCGTATCCCGTATCTCGTATCCAGTATACCATTTCCGTATCGCGGTTCCGTATCGCGTATCCCGTTCCAGTATCCCATTTCCGTATCCCGTTCCCGTATCCCGTTCCCGTATCCCGTTCCCGTATCCCGTTCCCGTATCCCGTTCCAATATCCCGTTCCCGTATCCCGTTCCCGTATCCCTTTCCCGTATCCCGTTTCCGTACCCCGTTCCCGTTACCCCGTTCCCGTATCCCGTTCCCGTATCCTGTTCCCGTATCCTGTTCCCGTATCCTGTCCCGTATCCCGTTCCCGTATCCGTTCCCGTATCCCGTTCCGTATCCCGTCCCGTATCCCGTTCCCGTATCCCGTCCCGTATCCCGTTCCCGTATCCCGTTCCCCGTATCCGTTCCCGTATCCCGTTCCCGTATCCCGTTCCCGTATCCCGTTCCCGTATCCCGTCCCGTATCCCGTCCCGTATCCCGTCCCGTATCCCGTCCCGTATCCGTCCCGTATCCCGTCCCGTATCCCGTTCCCGTATCGGTGAATTTCAACCCGATCGGGCAAGTAGTTCCTGAGATACAAAAAAGGTGCGCACGTGCGCCCGTGCAGAGGCACCCCACCCATGACTTGTGGGTAGGCGGCGGCGGAGGGGTCCCTAACCACACACCAAATTTGAACACAATCGGCTGAGCCATTCCTGATATATAGAATAGGAGTGAGCACGTGCGCACGTGCAGAGGCACTCCACCCCTGACTTGTGGAAAGGCAACGGTCCCACACACCAAATTAGAACGCAATCCTTTCAGTCGCACTTAATCCACACGTGAACCGGTCTTAATACCTTACGTGAACTGCGCTTAAGCTATACATGGGAACCGCTCTTAATTTGCACGGCGGAACCGCGCTTAAGATGCACCGG
>JAXIVJ010013089.1:15000-17500 GCA_036785665.1 Chirona hameri
ATGTTGCTGATGATGTTGCTGATGATGTTGCTGATGATGTTGCTGATGATGTTGATGATGATGTTGATGATGATGTTGATGATGATGTTGATGATGATGTTGATGATGATGTTGCTGATGATGTTGCTGATGATGTTGCTGATGATGTTGCTGATGATGTTGCTGATGATGTTGCTGGTGATGTTGCTGATGATGTTGCTGATGATGTTGCTGATGATGACGTGAGACGGTGTGGTATGCCCGGAGGCGGTGTTGTATGCCCGGAGGCGGTGTTGTATGCCCGGAGGCGGTGTGGTATGCCCGGAGGCGGTGTTGTATGCCCGGAGGCGGTGTTGTATGCCCGGAGGCGGTGTGGTATGCCCGGAGGCGGTGTTGTATGCCCGGAGGCGGTGTTGTATGCCCTGAGGCGGTCTGGTATGCCCGGAGGCGGTGTAGTATGCCCGGAGGCGGTGTTGTATGCCCGGAGGCGGTGTGGTATGCCCGGAGGCGGTGCAGTATGCCCGGAGGCGGTGTTGTATGCCCGGAGGCGGTGTGGTATGCCCGGAGGCGGTGTAGTATGCCCGGAGGCGGTGTTGTATGCCCGGAGGCGGTGTTGTATGCCCGCAGGCGGTGTAGTATGCCCGGAGGCGGTGTTGTATGCCCGGAGGCGGTGTGGTATGCCCGGAAGCGGTGTAGTATGCCCGGAGGCGGTGTTGTATGCCCGGAGGCGGTGTGGTATGCCCGGAGGCGGTACAACACCGCCTCCAGGCATGATGATGATAATGATGATGATGATGATGATGATGATGATGATGATGATGATGATGATGATGATGATGATGATGATGATGATGATGATGATGATGATGATGATGATGATGATGATGATGATGATGATGATGATGATGATGATGATGATGATGATGATGATGATGTTGCTGATGATGATGTTGCTGATGATGATGTTGCTGATGATGATGTTGTTGATGATGTTGCTGATGATGTTGCTGATGATGTTGCTGATGATGTTGCTGATGATGTTGATGATGATGTTGATGATGATGTTGATGATGATGTTGATGATGATGTTGATGATGATGTTGCTGATGATGTTGCTGATGATGTTGCTGATGATGTTGCTGATGATGTTGCTGATGATGTTGCTGGTGATGTTGCTGATGATGTTGCTGATGATGTTGCTGATGATGACGTGAGACGGTGTGGTATGCCCGGAGGCGGTGTTGTATGCCCGGAGGCGGAGTTGTATGCCCGGAGGCGGTGTGGTATGCCCGGAGGCGGTTTTGTATGCCCGGAGGCGGTGTTGTATGCCCGGAGGCGGTGTGGTATGCCCGGAGGCGGTGTTGTATGCCCGGAGGCGGTGTTGTATGCCCTGAGGCGGTCTGGTATGCCCGGAGGCGGTGTAGTATGCCCGGAGGCGGTGTTGTATGCCCGGAGGCGGTGTGGTATGCCCGGAGGCGGTGCAGTATGCCCGGAGGCGGTGTTGTATGCCCGGAGGCGGTGTGGTATGCCCGGAGGCGGTGTAGTATGCCCGGAGGCGGTGTTGTATGCCTGGAGGCGGTGTGGTATGCCCGGAGGCGGTGTAGTATGCCCGGAGGCGGTGTTGTATGCCCGGAGGCGGTGTGGTATGCCCGGAGGCGGTACAACACCGCCTCCGGGCATGATGATGATAATGATGATGATGATGATGATGATGATGATGATGATGATGATGATGATGATGATGATGATGATGATGATGATGATGATGATGATGATGATGATGATGATGATGATGATGATGATGATGATGATGATGATGATGATGATGATGATGATGATGATGATGATGATGATGATGATGATGTTGCTGATGATGATGTTGCTGATGATGATGTTGCTGATGATGATGTTGTTGATGATGTTGCTGATGATGTTGCTGATGATGTTGCTGATGATGTTGCTGATGATGTTGATGATGATGTTGATGATGATGTTGATGATGATGTTGATGATGATGTTGATGATGATGTTGATGATGATGTTGATGATGATGTTGATGATGATGTTGATGTTGATGACGATGTTAATGATGATGTTGATGATGATGTTGATGATGATGTTGCTGATGATGTTGCTGATGATGTTGCTGATGATGTTGCTGGTAATGTTGCTGATGATGTTGCTGATGATGTTGCTGATGATGTTGCTGATGATGACGTGAGACGGTGTGGTATGCCCGTTTGCGGTGTTGTATGCCCGGAGGCGGTGTTGTATGCCCGGAGGCGGTGTGGTATGCCCGGAGGCGGTGTTGTATGCCCGGAGGCGGTGTTGTATGCCCGGAGGCGGTGTAGTATGCCCGGAGGCGGTGTAGTATGCCCGGAGGCGGTGTTGTATGCCCGGAGGCGGTGTGGTATGCCCGGAGGCGGTGTAGTATGCCCGGAGGCGGTGTTGTATGCCCGGAGGCGGTGTGGTATGCCCGGAGGCGGTACAACACCGCCTCCGGGCATGATGATGATAATGA
>JAXIVJ010013089.1:22500-25000 GCA_036785665.1 Chirona hameri
CTGATGATGTTGCTGGTGATGTTGCTGATGATGTTGCTGATGATGTTGCTGATGATGTTGCTGATGATGACGTGAGACGGTGTGGTATGCCCGTTTGCGGTGTTGTATGCCCGGAGGCGGTGTTGCATGCCCGGAGGCGGTGTGGTATGCCCGGAGGCGGTGTTGTATGCCCGGAGGCGGTGTTGTATGCCCGGAGGCGGTGTAGTATGCCCGGAGGCGGTGTAGTATGCCCGGAGGCGGTGTTGTATGCCCGGAGGCGGTGTGGTATGCCCGGAGGCGGTGTAGTATGCCCGGAGGCGGTGTTGTATGCCCGGAGGCGGTGTGGTATGCCCGGAGGCGGTACAACACCGCCTCCGGGCATGATGATGATAATGATGATGATGATGATGATGATGATGATGATGATGATGATGATGATGATGATGATGATGATGATGATGATGATGATGATGATGATGATGATGATGATGATGATGATGATGATGATGATGATGATGATGATGATGATGATGATGATGATGATGATGATGATGATGATGATGATGATGATGATGATGATGATGTTGCTGATGATGATGTTGCTGATGATGATGTTGCTGATGATGATGTTGTTGATGATGTTGCTGATGATGTTGCTGATGATGTTGCTGATGATGTTGCTGATGATGTTGATGATGATGTTGATGATGATGTTGATGATGATGTTGATGATGATGTTGATGATGATGTTGCTGATGATGTTGCTGATGATGTTGCTGATGATGTTGCTGATGATGTTGCTGGTGATGTTGCTGATGATGTTGCTGATGATGTTGCTGATGATGACGTGAGACGGTGTGGTATGCCCGGAGGCGGTGTTGTATGCCCGGAGGCGGTGTTGTATGCCCGGAGGCGGTGTGGTATGCCCGGAGGCGGTGTTGTATGCCCGGAGGCGGTGTTGTATGCCCGGAGGCGGTGTGGTATGCCCGGAGGCGGTGTTGTATGCCCGGAGGCGGTGTTGTATGCCCTGAGGCGGTCTGGTATGCCCGGAGGCGGTGTAGTATGCCCGGAGGCGGTGTTGTATGCCCGGAGGCGGTGTGGTATGCCCGGAGGCGGTGCAGTATGCCCGGAGGCGGTGTTGTATGCCCGGAGGCGGTGTGGTATGCCCGGAGGCGGTGTAGTATGCCCGGAGGCGGTGTTGTATGCCCGGAGGCGGTGTTGTATGCCCGCAGGCGGTGTAGTATGCCCGGAGGCGGTGTTGTATGCCCGGAGGCGGTGTGGTATGCCCGGAAGCGGTGTAGTATGCCCGGAGGCGGTGTTGTATGCCCGGAGGCGGTGTGGTATGCCCGGAGGCGGTACAACACCGCCTCCAGGCATGATGATGATAATGATGATGATGATGATGATGATGATGATGATGATGATGATGATGATGATGATGATGATGATGATGATGATGATGATGATGATGATGATGATGATGATGATGATGATGATGATGATGATGATGATGATGATGATGATGATGATGATGATGATGATGTTGCTGATGATGATGTTGCTGATGATGATGTTGCTGATGATGATGTTGTTGATGATGTTGCTGATGATGTTGCTGATGATGTTGCTGATGATGTTGCTGATGATGTTGATGATGATGTTGATGATGATGTTGATGATGATGTTGATGATGATGTTGATGATGATGTTGCTGATGATGTTGCTGATGATGTTGCTGATGATGTTGCTGATGATGTTGCTGATGATGTTGCTGATGATGTTGCTGGTGATGTTGCTGATGATGTTGCTGATGATGTTGCTGATGATGACGTGAGACGGTGTGGTATGCCCGGAGGCGGTGTTGTATGCCCGGAGGCGGAGTTGTATGCCCGGAGGCGGTGTGGTATGCCCGGAGGCGGTTTTGTATGCCCGGAGGCGGTGTTGTATGCCCGGAGGCGGTGTGGTATGCCCGGAGGCGGTGTTGTATGCCCGGAGGCGGTGTTGTATGCCCTGAGGCGGTCTGGTATGCCCGGAGGCGGTGTAGTATGCCCGGAGGCGGTGTTGTATGCCCGGAGGCGGTGTGGTATGCCCGGAGGCGGTGCAGTATGCCCGGAGGCGGTGTTGTATGCCCGGAGGCGGTGTGGTATGCCCGGAGGCGGTGTAGTATGCCCGGATGCGGTGTTGTATGCCTGGAGGCGGTGTGGTATGCCCGGAGGCGGTGTAGTATGCCCGGAGGCGGTGTTGTATGCCCGGAGGCGGTGTGGTATGCCCGGAGGCGGTACAACACCGCCTCCGGGCATGATGATGATAATGATGATGATGATGATGATGATGATGATGATGATGATGATGATGATGATGATGATGATGATGATGATGATGATGATGATGATGATGATGATGATGATGATGATGATGATGATGATGATGATGATGATGATGATGATGATGATGATGATGATGATGATGATGATGATGATGATGATGATGATGTTGCTGATGATGATGTTGCTGATGATGA
>JAXIVJ010013090.1:0-35000 GCA_036785665.1 Chirona hameri
ACCTTAGCTTGATACTTATTCGACGGTAGAATTTAGTTTTGATAATTTGTTTCGGGACGCGCAGCCGAACTGTTCTAACTCCGGCAAAACAATGTGTGTAAGTTTTCTTGAATAATATTATCTAGAGGTCGCGCAATGAGGTCATTTTTTAAAGAAACATCGTTTCAAATGTTTCACATTGTAATTCTGCTATTCGTATTATTCAATATTATCACAACCAGCGTTGGATTTCTCACAACCTGGGAGTCGGGAGAATGAAAGCCGTTGTGGTGCTACTCCCATTGTGGCCTCCGCCTTTCGGGAACCGACAGTGGCGAGGCTCACTGCTGTCCCGTGGTTCAGTGGAGATGATTTTATGTTCTGTGCGTTATAGACTAGACCATTTACGTTTGTGAGTAAATATAATATATGTAGTCATAGATAACTGTAGTAACTGGATTGGACACGAAATTCGAGGCATGTCATACCAATAGGACCAATGAGATTGATACCAATGTAATAGGGTACCAATGGGATTGAATGGGCTAATTTTTACAAGAGCCGTTTTCACGAAGGATTATTGCGCGAAACGTTTTACAATGTTTTGAAATGTTTCGTCGATCCATCCCTTAACTACATAGCTTTTACATACGTTTTTTGGCTAGAAATGACCCTCGGCATTTTAAAATACGTTGGGGGTCATTTCTAGCCCAAAAACGCATGCAAAAACTATGTAGTTAAGGGATGGATCGACGAGACATTTCAAAATATTGTAAAACGTTTCGCGCAATAATCCTTCGTGAAAACGGCTAATGTATGGGAATGAATATATTTACAGCCATAAAAATGCTCAACTCCAATCTTAGTCATAATTCAGCTTCGTATTTGGGCTTTTGTTCGAGCATAAGCTTGAGACCATATGAATCGGTAGAAGGGCACCGCGCGTGCCACGTGAGAGATATGACCCCTGTGAAATGGTGAAGTTCCTCAAAATTGTCGGATCGTTTTCGGTCTTTATTTGTCGATACCATCATACCGGAACAGCGGGATACTGTCTACAATGTCAGCAGCAGCACACGGGCTATACACAGTGACACTAGTAAGTGAAACAATATGAGCACGTGCCAGCGAGGGACTCATAACCTTAACACTGGAGTGGACGACAGTTGCATGAGTGCACCGATTGAGTGAAGAAATGAAGATGAATGAAATGATAAGCTTAATTTATTTAAGGGTAGCTGTAAGTACTGATGATGATACAAGAACGCAACATCAGTACCACTCGCAATGACAGAATATGTCCCCTTGACGTTCATCAATTCACGCACTTTCACTTTAAACATCCTCCCCCCAGTACGGTTCATTGGAAGGTTTCGGAGGGCTCAAACTAAGTGAGATATACCATTCAAAATCACATTCTCATCAATTCGTCTCGATCTGTACTACAAGTAAGCATATAATGTAAAGCGATGTGTTGCTTTGTTTGGTTGCACGGCTGCATGGAAGCCGAACGCTCCGGTTTCGGCGTTATAGCGCCCTCCCGCCCGCACCTCACTGGTAGAATCACACTTCCCGACACGCGAGCTGAGCACTGCGCGCCACCGACCCTGTTTATGGGGCAAATTTTCGGCCAGCCATGGCTAAACGGTGCATCGCATGCTGACAAATTTAGCTTTGTATAGTGGCCTAGCTATCCATGAAGATCATGATTAACACGCGCATTGGAGGGGGGGGGGGGGGAAATCTGCCCCCTCATGTTGTTTGAGGATAGCTAAAAAACGGCGGCGCCGCCGTTGTTTTTTGGAGTACCTTCCTATAATTAAATGACACATTGTGTGAAAATTTTGACCTTCTAGGCTCAAAGGTCATGTCACCAGGTCAGGTAAAAGTCAGACCTGCATGCAATTGCCTCTATGTTAACATCGAGGCTGCACTGTGACCAGAGTTTTTTGCCGATTGGTTTCAAACTTTCAGGATTTGATATGGCCATAGATGCCTACAATTTTGTTAATCTCTGATTTCTTATATCATTGACCTGAGGTCAGGTCACTTTCTTGACCTCCCAATTATGAGTCAATGGATATACAACAATATCCCTCGTTAAATCCAAGATAATAATCAGATACTTATAAAAACCTTCGGATCATGCTATCGTACCATCGCCTCGATGGTACAATTGTAAATTTTCACCCGTGATGTCACTCACGGTCAGAGGTAGCCTGAGGTCACGAAAACGTTTTTGCTCATTACTTCCGACAGAATGAAGCTAGACGAATGAAAATGGTACCAATGTGCTCGTCTCATCAAGACCAATCGTTTGATGTTCAACTTGACCTAACTTGACCCTCGATCCTTTGATCTTGATCTTGACCCGAGGTCAAATCTAAAAATTGACCTTAGCAAATCTTGATGGAGATTATTCGATTCGCCTTGACGAGAGAAACACCATAGTACCATATTTTTTGCTCTATCACTAATAGTAGCAAAGTTATTCGCGAAAAAACGTTTACGTCGAAAATGGCTACTTACCCTGTCTATACTTTGACTTCTGAGCCTAAACTGTTTACCTGAGGTCACATCTGAGGAGTGATTCCAGATTGGGAATGTCATGCTCTATCGATTGTTTTTTTTTTCGCATTTCTTCCTTGCTCTTATGGTTCGCTAGAGCTAAAAAACTGAAGGTCTGCATTGTGAGTCATAATTGCGATTTTTTGCAATTATGACGTCATTTGACCTTGAAAATGTTGACCTAAGGTCATGGAATTTGCACACAACAGAGTTCCTGTACGGTCCTACCTACCCACCAAATTTCGTGATTTCCTTTGGGAGACGAGACCGTTTTGGGGCATTATATGCCCCCCTCCCCTCCAGGGGGCGTAATTCTCAGACCCCCTCCGGGGGTGTTCACGCACATACTACACAAATACGACCGATATTGTCTCAACTGTGTTTGGGACCGGTTTTCGACACCAAAGACACCAATTGGTGTAAGGACTTAGAAGGAATGACTTACATAATTTGTCCCAACATTCTCTATCAGGAGACATGTAGTTTTCCCAGTTTTGTAATTATTTATAAAATGCTTAGTTTTGTCCATCAAATAATTTGAAATTACCATCCGCAATTGTTTTGCCAGATTCTCCAATGATGCGATGCGGACATACATTAAATGTTAGTTTCTTTTATCTATTTTTTAAAAAAAATTACTCTACGATCTCTAGAGCTCAAAAGTATTTATGAATTTCAATGCAATTATCCATGCATTCCATTAGTGACATTTAGAGAAACGCATTTAAAACCCCGAACAATAATGAAATGCAAAAATACTTAAATTTGAAGCCTTTAAAGGGAGTGTGTCTACTCACATTGGCCGTATGGAGTTAGGCACATGGGATTGTAGAGCAAATTTTTCTGAATTAATCCATAGCTGCATTTCTCCAGTATAACCCTAGTTGCTGAGATATTCCGTTGACCCCAGCAGAGGTCTGGCAGACAAAAGTTACCGGGTTTACCCCAGCCTACATCCACCACTAGAATTTTATGCAAACTTGCCAACGTATCGATAGCGTACACCAATCACATTTCGACAAAACAGCTCGTGAGCGCTGATAGCAGCTTTCGAACAGAGCCCCGGTTCTGCTTCGACTGTTTGTATACAATAACAGTATTGCAGATGGTCTTACGTGCGCCAATTTTTATTTATTTCGTGTTTGCCTTCACCATAGTGAAAACAACTTCATCGAAATTTATACCGAAGTAAGTCGAAACAATTTAAGCGAAATTTCCATTATCGAAGGCCTATATATGAATTTTATCGCATTCAAACGTGATAACAACTGCTACTTATCGTAGGAAAAATGTGTTTGGCAATACAAAACAGTAGACACACTCCCTTTAAAGTGAGTTAAGAAACTGATATGTAAGCTGCCTGCCTTCCTAAAAATCATTTACAAATTTAAACCACAACAAATCCTGGAACTATAATTTGAGCAAGCCCATGGCCGATGTGTTTAACCCACGCACTTCCGGTGTGTGTGTGTGGGGGGGATTTCCACCCCCCCCCCCTCCTCCGGTTTTTGGCACACCTATTACCACATCTTTTCTGCACATGTGAAAATTTCCGACCCAGGTCACCTCTAGTCAGGTCACCAGGTCGGGGCAAGTGACCCTACCTCTAAAAAAGTTTGCGCTCGTGCCACAGCCACTTTCCTTGAAGGAAAGTTTTGAAACTTTCAGCGTTGCATAAGGGCATCATTACCTACAATACGTCTATCTCAGAATGTTGATATCGGTGACCTAAGGTCAGTTCATTTTCGTGACTTGCCCATTATAAGTCAATGAGATAAATTAAAAGTACCTCTAATTCACGCCGGATTAATTCAATCCACCCAGAATCATGGGGCCTTAGGTCATTATCGAAGATTCAGCTGCAATTTTTCACCAGTGACCTCTGTAACCGTCATTCGTCAATAACTTTTGATTGGGACATGTTACAGACGTGGAAATTGCACCAATGTGTTTGTCTCGTCCATACCGATCAACTAATATGCAATATGACCTATTCGGGTCAAGTCATGACCTTGACCTTGGGTCAAATTTCAATGTTGACCTTTCAAGGTCAACATGGGTATGTTTTATCGCGGCTTGACGAGACAAACACAATGGTGGTGAAGCTAGCCCTGGATCTTTCTTGGTTCTTGAGTTATTGGCAGAAAACTAAAAGGATAAAAAATAACACTTTTGACCTTACATGACCTATGGAACCTAAACGCTTGACCTGAGCTCAATTCTGATATACATGTCAGCGAAAGAGCTGTGAGAGAGCTGTCGATTGTTTTTTGGCGACCTAGCTAGTATAGATCCCGAGATCATGGGGGCTTTATGTAAACAAGTACCGTCGAGCTGAAAAGGGAAAATTGTACCTTAGGGGCCCTGTGGTGACGTCATCGATTGCGTCACGTGAAAATAACCTAAGTGTTTTCGATAGCACTTATGTCGGGCAATCGAATGCCGTTTTCTGTTTGTCTCTACGTTGCGTGTTATTTTGATATTTCAGGATATCACCCCCCCCCCCCTCCCGGAACTTCGTGTTCGGCGGAAAGCCCGGAAGTGCGCGGGTTACAGGGAATAGTCTACCTTGAAAGATTCCTTGAAACTTAGCAGTAATGGGTATTCTGAGGTGAAAATTACAAATATGGCACCGATTTTAACAGTAAATTGATATCCTTGGAGGAATAAACAAGTTTCTGTTTTGAATGACGCGAGTCGTTACACGTTCCAACGGCCGGCTGGGCTCATAACAGCCTCCGACCGCTCGGGCGGCCAGGCGGGACGCTCAGACGTTGGCGCCGCTGACAATGGATCCGATGTCAGAGGGCGTCTCGGATAACCAGTGCACCTGGCAAAACACCGACCATCTGGCAAAAACCGTCAATTCAAAACAAACTCTTCTCTAGAGGCGTTTAGGTAGCGTTTTGGGACAAATGAGGCTTATATCATGTGGTTTCTATAGTAAAGCTACAATTCTGCACTATCTCAGATCAAAACCCCATGTTAAAGGTGGACTATTGCCTTTAATACAATGCCCCTCTAAATGCAATTATCAGATGCGTGGAGCTCTTATCACGTTTCACCTAGATTTTCGGATGGATACAGGCCTGACCCGAGTAAATGGTTTAAATTTACATTATAGTTTACTCTCTTGTGTGCGAAAACAATGCTAACTCAGAAAAAAAGTGGAAAACCTTACATTACCTTTAACCCTATAAGTGTCGGGGGGGGGGGCGATTTAGCCCCCCCCCCTGAGGTTTTTCGTGTATAGTTCATTCAATATTCACGCTAGGATCGCCAAACTTGGTGACTTTTCCCAACGTTTCATTGCGCATAGAATGGTGTGCTTTTTTCAAAAAAGTTGCCATAGGAGGGGGTCCAGGACCGTTTTTAGGGGGGCATGTTCTGCCTTTTTGGAAAAAAAACTTTGCAAGGTTAATCACTTGTGGAGAGTTTGTTTTTCAGTCAAACTATTAGAAAAAAATACATCGGTATAGAATTGAATGCTTTTTCAGATAGCTATCTCGAAATTTCGAAATTTTGATTTTTGAAATCCAAAAAAATTGAAAACCTATTTTTTTTCTTCAAAATAATATAATTTGTGCATTTTCAAAATGTTTAAAAAAACGGAATATATGTAAGAGAGCACATGTCAATGAATATGCATTGCAAATTTCAGGTCGATATCTTAATATTTAATGACCTTAAGTCAGGTCAATTGTGTGTTCTTCCATTATACATATATGGTAAAAAAAAATCAAATTCATTCTAAAACGCATTATATCAATCCAATTATTTCAGTATCATGTCATCTTAGGCCCTTTCCAATGACCCGGGTGCAAGTTTTCGTCAGTGACCTTTTGAAAGGTCATTCAAGGTCACGGATAGTTGTTTGCCAATAACTCGTGACAGGATGACCGTAGAGACTCAAAACCGGTGCCAAAGTGTTTGCCTCGTCGAGACGCATCTTTCCATATGTCATATGACCTACTTAGGTCAAATTGACCTTGACCTTGACCTTGACCAGGGGTCAAATTTTGAAATTGACAAAATTTATATTTTTCGAATCGCCTTGACGAGAGACACGATGGTGTCAAAATTATCGGCCTATATTTATTAGGTAAAAAGTTATTAACGAAACCATTTTTGCTGAAAAACATGTTTGTTCACATTTGATGACCTCTACAGCCAAAACTATTAACCTGAGGTCAATTCTGAGTGCAACCTATCGAAAGAGAATTGAAAGGGCTTTCCATTGCTTTTGTCAAATTCCTCCTATCTATCATAGTTTTCGAGATCCTGGCAAGGTTTCCTGAAAAGTTCATATTTTGACAATTTTGACCTTTGATGACGTCATTTGACCTTGAAGATATTGACTCAAGGTCATGAAAATTGTACCAAATAGAGTTCCCCTTAGACCCTACACACCCACCAAATTTCGCGATTCTAGCTATAAGGAGAGCCGAGATCTGAGGGGGGGGGGGCGATTTAGCCCCCCCCCCCCCCGACAGATTCGTATCATTTCCAGCAGGGCAGGAATAGGGTTAAACTCCCTAAAGTAAAGGCCTTTAGGATTGCTTTTGCTATCACTCCTATGATGACAGCAGCTTGTAAAAATAATTACTGTTGACATCTTCCTTGTCATTTTTCATGCTTGTCACGGAACACAATTTTCATGTTCAGAAAAAGGGAGAAACGGGACACCTTTCTAACACCGGACTGCCAGCGGGGCGCGGGTTAAGGGCAGTTTGCCTATTATGCAATATATTATCTACATAGTAGGCACTTTGCCACAACATCTATAGTAAGGTCATTCTTTGTGCTCATTGCACCGGTTAACATTTTCGTCCTTCCACAGGAATGGTTTTTTGTGGAGAAGCTGCTGGATTACAATCCAGACGATGACACGTACAAAGTAAAATGGAAAGGCTTCGGGTAAGATCTCTTATATTTTTTTTCCTCGTTTCCATGGGATGTTGTGTTTTGTACATGCTCTTTGTTGTCCTTGGTAGTTTCACGTATTTCTAAATATGGGTAAAATATAGGTTAAGATATAGTAGCATTACACTAAAGTCAACCAGCTATGAGTGTGCTAATGAAAGGCATTCGTGTCTGAAAATGTTTAATCTGGCCTTAGCTTTTCGGAAGCGCAACTTAATCATGGAAACAATGTACTCCCTGAAAATATAATTGTAAAAGTGACCGATTCCCCATAAAGTTCGTGGTAGCGAATGCCATTGTGCTAACAAGAAGTGAATCATGCAGTTATAAGCTCCCGGAATCATGTTAATGTGCATGTGGTTTCGTATCTTAAGCAAGAATCCCACACTTCCTTACATGCTTGAAACGCCTTCCTCTTTCTTCAGCGATGTGACGTGGGAGCCGTCTAAAAACCTAAATCCAACCCTGGTCCGTTCCTTCCGAGGTAAGTTATAAGCCCATGCTACACTATGCGTGATCGTCCAGGAAATTCTGTCCGTGTTCTGCGTGTTGTAGGTTTTTGCGTGAAATCGGTTTGTGCGGCTCCTGACCCTGCGTGATGTCGGGTTTTCCGTGCCGTCGGGATGAAATGCTATCGAAGAGATGTATAATTGCAAATATTTGTATTCGGGCAAGGATGGATGACATCATGATTGTTAATATAGTGTATGAAATGATGCTCTTACACTTGTCAAATATTTTTATTTTTGATAATGGCGTAATGCTGAAAGCTCGTTTTAATGTTCTCTGGCTATATCTTTTCAAAAATAACAATATTTGGCATGTGTAAGATCATCATTTCATACACTATATTAATTGCAAATACATTTGAAGAATGAAGATGTTGATAGAAGACTTAATTTATTATTAATTCATCAATAAATAATGTTTTCAAACCACCACAGCAATATTTACCGCTTGAAACATAAGTTTTAACAATGTTAATGCTACCCTCACAATATGGTATAATAATACGCGGTAATATGCTTCTTTATTCATCTATATGCACACATTTGAGCACTCAATATTTTATTTCACGTTGAATTTGCACAGATGTCACAAAATCATCCAACATATTTGAACTTCAACGGTCATCACTAACACGATATCTTGCAAAAACCTATACAAAGTTTATAATTTTGAACTTTTTATCGGTTCCGTTCTGTCCTAAACGTCGTTTTTTATGACTTGACGTGCGGGACCGGCGTGATGCGCCAGTGTAGCGCACCTAAACTCTTCCCTATCAGCTGAACTTGCGACGGGAACCGATTTCACGCAAAAACCTACAACACGCAGCAAACGGACGGAATTTCCTGGACGATCCCGCATAGTGTAGCCTGGGCGATATGTACCTATGGTCAATTTCCGAAATATCCCTGTAATTTAACACCGTAATGGGTGGTCACAAGTTCTTGGAAGGTTTTGGAGATGTCACATTTTGCTCGTTTTTCATTATTTTTGATCGAAATTGCGTATATTGAAAGAGCCTTTAATGATGTGCACATGTGCAAAACACAAACTATATATCTGCCGTAGGCTTTAAGCGTAATCCGTCTTTACCGGTAATGCCTAGGCGGTTCATAACTCCGCGTTTTCCGTATTTTTTTGCGAAATTACCATTATTGCGGCACTCGGCTGAAATATCTAGGCGTTACTTGTAGCGCCCAACCAGTGTTGATCAAATGCCGTAATCAGGCAATTATAAGCTCGTTACGCTATTCGCCTAGCCCTTATTTGAAACCATCTATTGGTTGACAAATGTTTACCTTATTGGTTGATAAGGTAAACATTTGACGTAAGTACGAGCGAGTGCGAAGTTCTTTTCTGATTAAGGGGAAATCTGAGTATGAGAAAAACGTCTCGACCCTACCCCGTGACGCTTTTGCGAAGCTTATATCCCTGCCGCCGTGCATCCGATTTCCAAGCGGGTTTCCTTGCCAGGTAGCCTCATCCCTCCTACCCATTAGCCGTTTTCACGAAGGATTTTGCGTTTGGGGCGATTAGGGTGTTTGGTGCGTTTGGGGCGCTTGGGGTGATTGGGGCGATTGGGGCGTTTGGGTCTACAGCTCGTAAGAACACGGCTTTTCACGGTGATTTTTGGTATCAATCGCAACTTTATGAATTAATGCATTTTTCTGGAAATTCCATTTTACTGATAACACCATAGCTTACTTAAAATTAACAATTTCATCTTAAACTAGCTCTGGTGATGCCAGATTGCTTTGGGGTGTTTGGGGCGATTCCATGTTGCTGGAAGCCCGGAAGCGCGGGGTTCGGGAAATGGTCATATTTTGCAACGACATGGTTTTCAGGAATAACAGCATATTTCAATGAAAACTAGATGAACGAGTCCATTCATATGTTCAGTCATATTCACTTTTGAAAGCAAGGATTAATGATAATTAGCTATTTCGTTTTTTTTTTTTTTTTTTTTTTTTTTTCCCGGGACGGCCTATAGCCATTTTCCGGGGGGGGGGCAATGACCTCTGGCAATTTGCCAGGCAAAAAACTACGTTAACCGGTTTATGTGACCCGGAGCAAACTAGGGACTAGGGCAGCTATTTTACGTTACTAATTGCGTTAACCGGTTTATTTGTACCCGGAAAAATTATTTGTTCAAAGTAAATATAATATCTAATATTACGTTAAGTATTTCGTTCAAGGTCAAATATAATATCTAACATTACGTTAAGTATTTCGTTCAAGGTCAAAATTAATATCTAGCTTTACGTTAAGTATTTCGTTCAAAGTCAAAAATAAGTCAAACACGAGACACACATGCATACATATTTTTATTACAATACACTTGTACAGTGTCAGTGTTGATGGAGCCGTGGCGGTGCCGTCATTGCCACAACGGGAGACTGTTGCCAGTCTCCCTGGCTCCGGCGCCTCGGCGAGACCTGGTTGTGGGGTGTATTTAGCTGGGCGAAAAGTCCTGAATAATAAAAAACCCAGCGTCTAAGGCAAAGGGGAAAAAACCTGCGCGGTGGGCCAAAAATGCGCAAGGCCAAAAACCCCTGTTATATTTGATTAGCTAAACGTGTTTGGTAGAGATAATCTAAGAGGAGACCTATCAATTCAGGATAACTATCACCTAACAGTGTTTGAAGATTTAATGTGATGCCATTTTGTTGTGTGTAATTAATAATGTTCTGTCGTTTATCGTTGTGTACTGGGCAAGTAATAAGTAAGTGCTTGATTGTGTAGCGCGGATAACCTGGGCAATGTTGGCAATTTGGTGGCGGGAGATTCTCCATAATATAATAATGAGTAATTTTTGTATGACCGAGACGGAGGCGCGCCAAAATAACCTCCTTCTCTCTACAATTCTGATGACTGGATATAAAATGTTGGACTTTTGGCTTAATTGGATAAAGATGAAAATGCGGAGCGGCGTCCCACTCGCTCTGGCGCAGTATGCTAAGTTGAGAATTAATATAATTTAACACGTCTGATACTGGACTTGGAAGTTGGTTTACTGAAGGTAATTCTAGGCTCAATTTCGCAAGTCTGTCGGCTTCCTCGTTTCCCGGGATACCGGTGTGTCCTGGGATCCAGAGGAATTTAATACTATTGTTTTTACTGTTTAAATACTTGATTAGTTGTCTGATTTTAAATACTATCGGGTTTCTACATTCACTAATCGAGGAAATAGCCGTGAGCGAGGCGGACGAGTCTGTGCAAATGACTACTTCCTTAAGTTTTTCTTTTCTGACATATATTAATGCTAATAAAATGGCTGATAATTCCGCTGTGTATACGCTATTTATGTCGGGAAGTCTAAAGTTATTGCTAACTGTGTTTGTGTAGAATGCACCACCGGTTCGGCCTTCGCCCCGTGAACCGTCTGTGTATATGTATGTGTATGTGTTGTGTTGTGCTTTGTGTTCGTGGAAGAGTGAGAGTGTTTCTGACGCGGTGACTGTGTTTTTGTTGTGTGTGAAGAGGCGGTGTGTGTCTGGTGTTGTGTCGAGCCAGTGAGGTGTGAGTGGTGGCGTTGGCATTGTGGTGAGGTGAGCGATGTTGAATAGTGTGAGTGTTTGTCTGATTCTGTGGCTGATAAGCGGGTGTCGTTTTTGTAGTAGTGTTTGTCGTCTAGTGGGTGCGGGGTGATTTAAGGTGTGGAATGTTGGGCGTGTGGGGTGTGAACTTGCTCTGGCGTAGAATCTAAGTAGTGTGTATTTGCGTCGGCGGCAGAGTGTGGGAATGTTAGTGTCGATGTGTAAGTTTGTGGTGTTGGTGGTGCGGCAGGCTCCAGTCACGATGCGCAAGGCAGCGTTTTGGACAGTTTGCAATTTTTTAATTTGTTTGGAACATATGTCATCAAATAAGAATGCGTTATAATCCAGTACTGGGCGTATCAGGGAAGTATATAGTTGGAGGAGAGTGGCGCGATCTGCGCCCCACCCTCGACCAGCCAATGACTTCATAATATTAATTCGTCGCGTGCATCTCTGCACTAAATCATTGAAGTGTGGGACGAACGAGAGACGTGTGTCTAGCGTTATTCCCAGATACTTGAATGATTTGACGAAAGGGATAATTTGATTGTTATATTTTAATGGAATGTAGGGTTCCACATATGCAGGTCTCTTTGAAAAAATTAGAGATGCAGATTTACTTGGAGAAATTTCCAGACCCCATTTGTCGCACCATACCTTTATATCAATGAGTACTAGTTGTAACATTTTGCTGGCTTGATCGACACTCGGGTGCGAGAACCACACCGCCAGGTCATCAGCGTACATTGAAAATTTAAGGCCTTTGTCGATCTTGTTAATATTACTGAAAATGTCGTTAATCATAATTAAAAATAGGGTCGGGGAGAGGACCGATCCCTGTGGGACACCGTGGTCCTGATTTTGATTTGGAGAATATGTGTTGCCGCACCTTACATTAAAAGTTCTATTTTCTAAAAAGTTTTGGATGAATTTGGCGAGTCGACCTCGAATTCCGGCCTTATGGACCTTTATTAGAAGTGCGGTTTTGTTGACTCTGTCAAACGCAGCTCTCAAATCAAGAAAGAGGGCAATTGTGACCTCTCTCCCTCGAAAGCCGCGCTGGACAGAGTCGATAAGACCAACTAAATTGTCCGCAGTGGAACGACCAGGTCGAAAACCACTTTGGTGTGGGGTAAGTAAATTATTGGATTCAATGTATGTCCTGATGCGTCCATTAACCATGCGTTCGAATAGTTTACATGCACAACTAGTTAGAGAAATAGGGCGATAGCTAGCGGGAGAAGATTTAGGTTTGCGAGGTTTAATTATAGGAATTAGCGTACTATTATGCCAAGATTCAGGGAAAGTGCCGTCAAACCACATGGTATTGAAGGCTGTTAGTAAGTTGGTGAGACCAGTCTCTGTCAAGTTTTTAAAGAAGGAGTAGTCAATTTGATCTGGCCCTACAGAAGTTTTACCACATTTACCTATAGCGTACGTTAACTCTGGGTTGGTAAAAAGAGAGTTGTATATTTCTACGTTATTAGAGTCAAAGCTGATAGATTTAAATTGATCGTTAAGTTGGTTAGCAAAAGTTGGTGTACATTGTTGTGCTGATGATATGTTAGCGTAGTGTTGTGCAAATTGTGTTGCCACCTCTAGGGGGAGCGTGTAAGATGTGTTGTGTATTTGTAAGTGTGGGATTTTGTATGCCGGTGGTCTTTTATTTGAAAACGATTTGATTAATGTCCAAATTTTTGAGAGGGAGGTAAATCGATTAAAGGTAGATGAGAATTCCTGCCAAGATTCTTTTTTTGCTTTGTCAATGATTGTTTTAGCCAAAGAGCGGGTTTTCCGTACTTCGTGTTCGTTTTCTGCAGTTATACAAGATTGAAATTTTCGAAATGCTCTTTTCCGGAGGGCAACAGCTCTTTGGCATTCTGTGTTCCACCACGGGGCAGTACGCTGCCTCGGGTGGTGTTGTGTGTGTGTGCGTGTGTGTGGAATGTGCTGGTGTGCTGATGCGAGAATAGTGTTTAAAAATGTGTTAATGTCGGTCTGGGAGTCTGCGGGGTGACTAGTGTCAATGTGTTTTTGAAAGGAGGACCAGTCGGCTTTGCGAAGGTTCCATCTAGGCAGAGAGTAAAAATTTGTCTGTCCGGAAGGGACTTGGAGTTCTAAGTGAATTGGGAAATGATCGCTAAAAAGAGGGTCTGTTTGTGCGTTAAATGTAAAAAGAGTCGCGATGCGTGGTGTGGCGAAGGCGAGATCGATGGCGCTGTAAGTCACCTCGCCTCCTGAGTGGTGTACGTGTGTGGGTGATTGGTCGTTAAGGAAGACCAAATTATGCCGGTCCAGTAGGTCCAGCATAATTTGGCCTCGGAAAGAGTTCCTAATGCAGCCCCACGCCCGACTATGCGCGTTGAAATCGCCCATAATCAGACATGGGGTGTTAATGTTTGTAATAAGCTGGGAAAAAGAATCAATGTCTATGTCCTCCGTAGGACGGAAATAAATTGAGATGAGAGTTATTTCTAGCTGAGCGATTTTAATATTAACGCCGACTGCGTCTAAGGTTGTTTGAAGGTCGATTTGATGATGCAAAAGTTGGTTTGAAATAAGCAAAGCCGAGCCGCCTCGGCGAGGTGATGCATTTACGTTATTTGTGTAAAGGCTATAGCCGGCGATTTTCAAGGTATAATTATTAAAGTCGGCGTCAATAAAATGGGTTTCCTGAACAGCGGCTACTAACGGATTATTATTTAAGACGTAATGTTTGAATTGCCCCCAATGGGATATTAAAGATCTAACATTCCATTGGAGGACAAATTCTGACTGTTGATTATTCATTTAGATTTACTTTTACTGTCCAAGCCTTGCCTGGAGGTCGCTCGAGTATGCCTGCGGGGGCGGGCGGCCGGGCGGGAGGGCGAGGAGTGGGAGCGCGAGGAATCTGACGACTGGGTGTCACTCTCCGAGAGTCGGGGAGGGGAGTGGGCGGGCGGGGAGTTGGAGCGGGAGGGCGGGGGAGGGGAGTGGGCGGGGCGGGCGGGCGGAGAGTTGGAGCGAGAGGGCGGGGCGTGGTTGCGGGCGATAGACTGGGAGACGGCTCTCATGAGAGAGTCGTCCGAGGAGTCCTCCGAGAGTCGGCACTCCGCTGGTGCTGCGGAGGCCGGGGAGGCGGGGCCTGAGTCGATGTTCGACTCGGCTGGGGCGGGGGAGCGCGGTGCCGGTGGATCGGCGGCAGCCTCGCTCTCGAGGGGAGCCAGAGGTGCCATTGGGAACTGACATGGCGGTCGGGGGGTCTGGCGGTTGGTGGGTCTGGCGGGAGGCCGGTTGGGTGGGGGGGAGGTTCCGGGAGGGGGGAGGGGCGGCCAAGCGCCGGGGGCGAGACCTGGGGAGAGCGGGGCGTCCGGTGGGCGCCGACTTTCGCTCCTTTCCATGCGCTTCAGGCGCTCAGCCTCGCGAGCGAGGCCCCAGGCTCTGCACCGGCGGTCCCAGGCCGGGTGGGCCTGGTCGCACGTGGCGCATCGTGCTGCACGCGTGCACCCTTCGGTGCCGTGCTCGCCTGCGCACCGTCCACAGGTGGCGGTGCGCACCCGGCAGGTCCACTTTAGGTGGCCGTAGTGCCAGCACTGCTGACACTGCCGGGGGGGCGGGATCCACTCTCTGACTGGGGCGGCCACGTACCCACAGTGGATGTGGGTAGGCAGCTCCCTGCCTCTAAAGCGAAGCCGAATCAGCGGGTTGGGCTGGTCGGGTCGCTTTTTGGTGGGCGAGAGGCGCGTGACCTCGCACACCCCTTGGTGTGCGAGCTCTCGGAGGATGAGGTCCTCCGAGAGGGCGGACACGTCTGGGCACCACACCAGACCCTCCACCGAGTTTAGGTGCGCCGGGGCTTCCACGGCGACCTTCGCTCCATTGAATTTGGTCACGCCCATCAGACGGACGTTCTGTGCGGACGTCATCGTCTCGATCAGGAGGGCTCCTGATCGGATGGGCTTGGCGCTGGCGACGTCGCCACTACACATGGCGACCAGCCAGCGCCGGACATTGAAGGGGTTGATGGTCTGGAACGGGAGTCCGTCCGTTCGCCACATAAGGAGGCGAGCGGGCCCGTTCGGGGGGGTGGGGTCGGGGGGGAGCTGTGCTCCGGGTCGGCTCCTGGGAAGCCCCTGAGGGGGGCGGGGAGTGGAGCCGGCCTGGGGGGTGCGTGGTCGCGCACCGGGGGACCCCAGAGGGGGGTCGGGTGGGTCGGGGGGACGGGAGTCCGGCGACTGCCAGGCCCCTGAACGGGGCGGGCGGGGCCCCTGAGGGGGGCTGGGAGGGGGACCGTCCAGGGGGGCGCGCGGTCGCGCGCCGGGGAACCCCGGAGGGGGGTCGGGCGGGTCGGGGTGGCGGGGCGGGCGGGGCCCCTGAGGGGGGCTGGGAGGGGGACCGTCCAGGGGGGAGGGCGGTCGCGAGACGGGGAACCCCGGAGGGGGTCGGGCGGGTCGGGGGGGCGGGGTTCCGGGGGGGTAGCCATCGTCGTGGCTCAGGAGGGGAAGGATGGGGGCTAACTGATTACGTTAATTGCCACACACGACAGAACGTGTTGGCAACTGCAAGTTAACTTCTCAAGACTGGAGGGGACCTAAACCGTGGAGGAGGCCTATTGCCAATAAAAAATTTGTATCTAATGAGTCTACCTACTTAAAAATATCTAGAGTCTACCTATCTAAGGGTCTACAACCCTGCCACACGCACGTGGTCAGGGTTCCGCACCCGGAAGCGGTGGAGGGCTGGAGCAGGCTGGCTGGAGGCGTCTTCAGGTCCGATGTCGATGAAAGGATGCTATTTCGTTTTGATCATTTGCTCCAGAATGCTGGCTCCCGCTATATGCTGGCTCTGCGCGTGCGCCGCCGGCCGGTCACCACGTGGTTCCGGTGCCGGCCGGCCGGCAAACATGGCGTCGGGCGAGCCGGCCGGCTATATGCTGGCTTTGCGCAGGCGCGGCCGGCCGGACACAACGGCCGGCCGGCCGGCCGGCCGGTCTACGCATGCGTAGTCGTGCGCGCAGTCGGGCGCAGCTGATTATCTACTATACTATTTAGTCTGTTTTTGGGGCGATTCGGTATATTTTTGGGGCGTTTCGGTATATTTTGTAGAAGGAACTAAAACACCCCAAAAATTGCCAGATATGCTCATGAATTTGTATATTCAAAGGAAACTAACGGGAAATATTGCATTGTAAGAACGTATACTTATACATTAATTCATAAAATTGCGATTGATACCAAAAATCACCGTGAAAAGCAGTGTTCTTACGAGCTGTAGACCCAAACGCCCCAATCGCCCCAGTAGACCCAAACGCCCCAATCGCCCCAATCACCCCAATCGCCCCAAACGCACCAAACACCCCAATCGCCCCAAACGCAAAATCCTTCGTGAAAACGGCTATTATGAGACCAGTGACGACTCACATGACTGACTACCACGGGACGTAGCGCGTGCTGCGTGAGGGGTGTCGAAGATAATGTTCTCGCAGTAACTCTTCAACGGTTGTGTAAAATGCGCTGCGGTTTGGTTACGCAGTTACAGTTACGCATCAGCTACTGTGTATTCACATGTTCAGAGTCTAATCTGGCGCAACATTAGTGACCAAAATGATGCGTGTTTCTCGCAAGTCAGAGAGTGTGACTGTACTTGCGCAGGTGCAGAGTACACTCAAAACCCGAATACTAGCTCCACCCGCTCCACCATAGCATATTTTGTTTGCACTTGCTCGTCCATCACCATCGGCCATCGCCAAGATCATTATCTTCCCACACCCCTCACGCGGCACGCACCAAGTGCCGTGTTAGTCACTCATGTGAGTCGTCACTGGTCTTAAACGGGGTAGGAGGAATGGGGCTACCTGGCAAGGAAACCCGCTTGTCAATCGGATGTATGTACGGTGGCATCGCAGGGATATAAGCGTCTCAGTTCAGCGTCACGGGCTCGGGTCGGGTGGGGTTTCTCATGCTCAGATATTTTCCCCTTAATCAGAAAATAACTTCGCAATCGCTCGTACATACGAACAATGTTTACCTTATCAGCCAATACTATATTGCCAGTTTCATATAGGGACTGACATCCTCCTTTTATCCTCTCAAAAACCGATCCTCGCTCCTCTGTCACGCCCACGTTAACCCAGGCCTGGTGGTCGTCGGCCACCGGGCATGTGGCGGTCCCCGAGGCCGCCCCCGGGAGTGGTGGCCGCCTTCACGGTATGGGGCTTTCCCGTGGCGTTGTGCCCGGGAAGACCTCAAAAGCCGTGGACGGCCACCCGGTCGGCGTACCATTTTGGCCCACTTTTTCCCACCTCCTTCATTCCATGGCTCCGCAATGGTCGAAATCGACCGAAGGGGCCTTATCCAAACCAAACAAAAATATAGGGACTAGGCGGATAGCGTAACGAGCTTATCATTGCCTGGTTACGACATCTGATCAACACTGGTTGGGCGTTACAAGTAACGCCTAGATTTTCAGCCGAATGTCATAATAATGGTAATTTCGCAAAAATACGCGAAACGGCGGTGTTACATTAACTGCCTAGGCAATAGCATGTAGCCAATAAGGCAAGAACCTGCGTTTTCTTTTCTTTTGACATAACTTTGACGTGACCTGTGACCTTTAAAGAAAAAGTGTGCTTTAGAAGCGTCTCGTAGAGAGCTTTCGAACGCCGCCTCGCGGGTCTCGATACGACCATTGGTTCTCGAAATAGCAGGGGCGTCGGATCCGACCCCCCCCCCCCCTCCCCCCAGGCGGTCTTGGGTACGGAAAAGGGCAAAAATAAAATACGACATGAACAATTTGCGGGTCTCGATGGTCGCACGCAGTCCTAAAGAATGCATGCAATTCTCTTTAAACACTGGACATGTTTCAGGTCAGAATAGGGGCATAAATAATGTGGTGGACAAATTCCAGCAACCTCGGGAGACTGTACAGCAACACACACGCACACACACGCACACACAACAGGGAGCGGATTAATCTCACGTTATGTTGTTGTTGTTTTTTTTATAGATAAAACGCCTGCTCGACAGGAAGCTTTACACAACTCCAGGACGCCTCCCCTGGGCTCTCATCGGGAAGACAGAGTGGAGGCCCGCGGAAGACCATCAGCAAGGGTGACGCCTATAGTCTCCACGAGTGCCACCAGTCTTGTGTCAACAACCAGGGCCGATGGTTCTGGGTTCACGTTGGCAGCTGAAAGTGATGAGTCGTGGCGTCCCAGCGGTGGACCGTCCAGCAGTTCGTCTTCATCCGCGTACAGCCCCACGCACATCCAAAATTGGATAGCTTCGCTTCCAGTCACTCAGTCAGGGACAAACAATGGAGAGGAGACTACCCGACCAAATCAGCAAATTGATGTGCGTAGTCGCGCACAACGTATTCTCTTTGCAGCTCGGTTAAGGCATCAAACAAGCACGGGTGGCACAGCTACAGAGCAGTTCACAGAATCGCGCGTTGCGGCCCAAGGACGTGTTACGGCCAGTGATGTTCACCATCCAACGAGACCTCACCAAGATCCTCTTGTGACGACGCGCCCACCAGCCCCAAGGTATGCATTTAGGTTCTGGTTTTCAGGAGTCATTTATATATTAACTTTATTGTTACGGTGACATTTTTTATGAATACCTTAAATAGAATAAACGCAGGGTGGTATTCTGCTACATGTTTTATAGTCAACAGTTGTTAACCCGACCTCTACTGAGGTTTTTCTATAATACGTCTTAATGGAGGCTAGTTATTCCCTCAGCTTATTCTCCAGAACTACTGGGCCGATTTAAAATAAAAATCGAACGCGTTCGATAGCCCCGGAAACTTCGAGGAAAAATGAATGCTGTTGACCTGAGTTCACCGATAACGCTACAGGTCATTTATAAGTCAATTTGTTTACCATTTTCTGTTTTGAGATTGCCACGCGAAATAACGTTATTGACCTCATACGCAACCAATAAATCGGCATGAGTGGTATCCCTGACAACTCCCAGAACCATTCTAAGAACCAGGCGCCCAGATCAAATGTCTCATCTTTTGACGTCACTACATCCAGCCCTGAGGCTGGATAAAAAACGTATTCCATAAAAATGACACCCTGTGTCTTTTATCTAGACTCGGTTTGTAGCATTTCAGTTCAGTTGGTGACAACTTATCTTGTCTGTTTCAGCGGTGCTGGCGGCTCCGCCTTCCTGGACGCGCACTCACAACAGCCCTGGAGACCTTTTTCTCAAAGGGTCTCACAAAATACCTTTTAAAGAATGAGAGAAGCGTGTGGATTCTCGCCAAAATATTAAAAGGGTATTCGAGACGCAAAAGGACGGACCAAAGGACTCATCGAGACTCTTTACGCTTAACACGAGACTTTTAAACGGTGTCGGCAGAGAATCCATACGTCACAAAGTTCCCGGATGTAAGTGAGACCCTAGATGGTTATCAAAGAATGACGCAGGGTGTCCTTGGAGTCCTTTTTGGGAATTCGCGCGGGAAAATGTTGCAAGCGCGGCCGCCATGAGCAATTCAGCTTCTCGCTCTTGGTTGCGGTCGGGATCAGGATGCGCTGATATCCGTTTGAATGGTAAGTAGATACCTTTAAATTGCTGTTTAGTGTTTAGTGCTGTTCAATTGATGTTAACTATGACATTTCTGTCTTGACTCGCAATAAACATTTTCGATTGGTGTGTAAAACTTGAACTGAATCAGAATGGCAAATGCCTGAAATGAAGAAAACCTCTAGCTTGATTGAGCTGTGCTGTTTGGTCTGTTTGCCACCAAGTTGGTTCCTAAATTATAACATACAAGTATAGGTAGGAAAGCCTAACTCCCAAGGGCCAGGGGTATATACCTACCTTTAGCCTTTAGCTACCTCTGTAAATGGGCTTTGCCATGTGCAGTCATACAGTGATATCTCAAGCATTTGTTTATTTAACAGAACAGTGGCACTTCAATGTAGGGTGGGGTTAATTGCCTTAATGCCTAACATGTCGCATCACCAAACATTTTAATGCTGCTCATGATGTTCCACATCAGTGATCAGTATTCAAGGGTGCACCACGCTCTAAAAGTTGGGGTGGGGGGATGGAGGCCTTCTGAAGTCAATTCTTTCCATGCAACGGCCATAGGCGTAATGTTAAAAATCCAAAAAGTTAAAGGGAGTGTGTCTACTCACATCGGCCATATGGAGTTAGGCACATGGGATTGTAGAGCAGATTTTTCTGAATTAATCCATATCTGAATTTCTCCAGTATAACCCTAGTTGCTGAGATATTCTGTTTATACCAGCAGAGGGCTGTAAGACCAAAGTTACCGGGTTTCCCCCAGCCTACATCCACCACTAGAATTTGATGCAAACTTGCCAACGTATTGATAGCGTAAACCAATCACATTTTGACAAAACAGCTCGTGAGCGCTGATAGCAGCTTTCGAACAGAGCCCCGGTTCTGCTTCGACTGTGTGTATATAATAACCGTATTGCTGATTGTCTTACGTGCGCCAATTTCGTTTCGTGTTCGCCTTCACCATAGTGAAAATAACTTCATCGATATTTATACCGAAGTAAGTCGAAACAATTAAAGCGAAATTGCAATTATCGGAGGCTTATATATGAATTTTATCGCATTAAAACGTGATAACAACTGCTACTTGTCGTAGGAAAAATGCTTTTGGCAATACAAAACAGTAAACACACTCCCTTTAAGGGGAACACGTCCCCCTGTAGCGGAGCCCATGGTGATAATCAAGCGATTCACCGCACAAATAATAGATGCTTCCCACTAATTTAGGTGTCATTCGATAGAGAATAGCCTAAATAGCATATATGCATGCACCCATCACAATCTAACAACAAGAAACACTTAAAATACAAATATTTAAGAAACTCACCGGAGCTTCCAACTTCTGACGACAACAGTGGCAGTTGTTTATCATACACAAGGTTTGGAAGTCAGCTTTTGATCTTGGATGGCGATTGGCAAGTTTATACAAATGACGTCACAAGTGCTGATTACCAGATTTTTTAAATATTAGGAGGCTGACCCAATCTCCATCACGTTCACATGAAAGCGCCCCGAGCATAGCGCAGCGTTCTCGTCAAGTTTAAAAAAGATAAGTCGACCCAATGTCACGCAGCGAGCGGAGCAAGCATTCAAATCTATCACCCAGCTAATCCTAAAAAATGAAAAAAACACTTATGATGTCATAAAGGATACAATTCACATCGCCACAATTTGTTTACATTCAATCAAGGCCATTCATTCTTCAGTTGTCAGTTGCGCCGGAAACGTGCTGGTCTGCGTTGTTATCTCTGGTTAGTTTTTAAAATAATCTTGTTTTTAATTTGTCTAGGTTTTATGTTATGCTGTGTGAATGCATACATACTATTAAGGAAATTCTCTATCAAATAATGACATCTATAATAACGGGAATGAGTAACAAAAAATAGGTGAGGTGAATCGCTTGATTCCCACTGAGCCCATGTCAGTAACTATTGTCTGCATCATGTGTAGTTTGAAGACGTTCAGTGATAGAATAGATTCAGAGTTAAAGGGAATAGTCCACCTTTAACATGGGGTTTTGATCTGAGATAGCAGAATTGTATCTTGACTATAGTAATTAGTAACCACATGATATAAGCCTCATTTGTACCAAAATGCTACCTAGACACCTCTAGAGAAGAGTTTGTTTTGAATTGGCAGGTTTTTGCCAGATGGTCGGTGTTGAGTGTTTTGCCAGGTGCACTGGTTATCTAAGATGCCCTCTGACATTGGATCCCTTGGCAGCGGTGCCAACACCTGAGCATCCCGCCCGGTCTGTCAGAGGCTGTCATTCTTTCAAGGTCGACACTTCCCTTTAAGGCAGTTTACCCTACCTAGTACCTACCTACATTTGTTGGCATCTGTGAGGTAGGGTAAACAATGTTATAATTTTTAACTTGCTCTTATTGAAAACTTGACATGCTATTGGCAATTAAGTGTGTCAGTATTGCCTATGCATCTTCCATAGAATGTTGGGTAATCATAAAGCAGGCGTCACAGGAGCTTCCATATGTTGCAGCGTAGAAGTCTCTAACATGGTTGTAGGTTGTAGGTTGTAGGTTGGGTTCGGTTAGGTTCGGTTAGGTTCGGTTAGGTTAATAGGTTAGATATATATATGGAAACTCCTGTGATGCCTGCTTTATGATTACCAAATGTTTAGACCGTGTCAAAGTTAGATTAAGTGGACTTCAATTATGTGCCTATATGAGTATTACAATATTTGTACTTCAGCTATTTTTAGTTTTAGCAATCTTGTTTTTATTTTCTGGCTGGGCTACACTTTCTAACAATGTTAATATCACTTTCACATGGTTGAAAATTGAAATGACAGTCATCAATGCAATGTTGAAAGTCTGCTTCTCTAACTGTCTCTGTCTTCAGACTTAACATGCTATTGACACTATGGGCCTCTTCTTGTCACTCCTCCAGCCTCCTCAAAGCTCTTCCAACCTCCTCAAAGTGTTTCCATGGCTCCTCCAAACCTCATTGAAGCTCCTCTGAAGCGGGCAAAGCCTGAGTCGAGGCTCAAAAAGATCCGAAAGTCAGGGGCCAGCACTGGCACAGGCCCAGCACATCTGTTGGTAAGCCCAGCAAAAAGCCCAGCTATTATCCTGGAGCTATAAAAGCCCAGCACCAAGCCCAGCAGTGTATCCCTTCAACACTAGGTTGTCTGTGCTGAGCCCAGCATGCAGCGTCCCAAAATTTGTCAATTTGGGTGGGAAATGACACCCAAATGTGAATAATTTTCCACTCTCACTTCCCATTTAGGAGTGAATTTTCCACTCCCAAATTATGAATTGTGGTTTCTGACATAAATATTGACTAAAAATACATTATTTCAACGAAAACTACTGCTTTTCAGATTCAAAACAAATCAATATTGCACCATTTTCTACATAATTTTCCACTCTCATGGTCTTTTTTGGCTCGGATTTTCCACTCTGACACCCGAACAAAAATGGAATTTTGGGACACTGCCAGCATGAGCCCAGCAAGATCGAGTTCAGACCGAGTTGAGACCCACAGAATCTGGCCGCCGGGCCTGAATCTGGGCCCAGCGCTGGGCCGCTGGGCTCCAATTTTGCATCTCTAGCTCAAACCTCCTCCAACTTCCTCTGTAATGAAAAGTAGTTTTTTTTGGAGGAGGTTGCTTGTAAACATGAGTGACTCAGTTTATGCATATTCTATTTTCATGTTTATTTCAATAACTTAAATATTTGAAGGTAACTGGAGAAATAAGTGAGCTGAATAATTTTGATTCTTCATTTTTTCTCAGATACCAATACCTATATTTGGATAGGATATACTGCCCAAATCCGAAGTTTTCATCCTACTCACCATTCTGGCAATACTGATGAGTATTGTCGCAGGAGTTTGGGTTTGGGATAGTAGGATATGTTCGGAGTAATTTCAATAATTGTCAGTGAGTCAGGCAGTGTTTGAGTTTTCCTTTGGGATGGTCCTAATAAATATGGACCAGAGGCCGGTCTAGCAAAATTGTGAATACTTCAGTGGAGTGAATCATAAAATATTGACCAATGAGGAACCTCAGATGCATATGGCACCCATGATCTGATACTTTTGATGGGTCAATATTTTATGATTTCACTCTACAACCCAATAGATAATATTTTTGGTGAAACCAGTCTCCGGTCCCGGAGAGCAAAATGATTCATAGGTTAAGAACAGTATGATTTACACTGAGCAATAGCACTGTCTGTAAATCACACCAGTGTGTGGGGTTTAACCCTCGCACCGACGGGGGTCTGAGCCAACTTAGAACCGACGGGGGGGGGGGGCGGATATCCCCCCCCCCAGAAATCTCGGAAACTACGCAACGCATCGACAAACGGAAAAAAGCAATAGATAGCTCTCGTAAAGTTCTATCCAAATTAGAAAGGTCATTTTAATGTCAGGTCAAAGTTGGGGTCACCAGAGGTCATTCAAGGTCAAATTTTCCCGTTTTCGTCAAATTTTCCCAGAAATCGCTCGATATCTCGGGAATTATGATAGCTAAGAAGAAACCGAAAAAAGCAATCGATAGCTCTTGAAACGCTCCAGTAACGTTTTGTCGTCAGATTTGAGCTCAGCTCAATAGTTGAGGCTCCAAAGGTCATCAAAATCAAAATGGCGGTTTTCTCGGGAAATGTTTTTTCGCGAATAACTTTTTCGTTATCAATGATAGAGCATTGATTTTGACACCATCGTGTTTCTCTCGTCAAGGCGCAACGAAACATATACATAATGACCTTGGAAGGTCAATTTCAAAATTTGACCTCAGGTCAAGGTCACATGGTGACCCAAGTAGGTCATATTGCATATCAGTCGATGCGACTTGATGAGACAAACGCATTGGTGCCATTTTGGCGTTTCTATCTCATCTATCAAAAGTTATTGGCAACAAACTATTGGTGACCTGGGGTGACCTCAAATGACCTTTACATGGGCCACTTATCAAAATTTACACCTGGGCCATCCATAATGACCTATTTTGACATGCTTCTGAATCAATTGGACTGATCTAGTGCGTACAAGAATATTTTGAATTTTCCCCCATTGGCTTATAATGGGCAGGACACGAAATTGACCTGACCTGAGGTCACCGTTATCAAAAATCCGAGATACAGGTATTGTAGATACCTATGACCTGATTACATTCTGTGAGTTTCAAACTGTTTGGTCAACCACTGTGGCTTTGGCATGATGACAAACCTTCACAAAAGTGATTTGAGGTCAGGTCATTTAATGTGACCTGACGACTTGACCTTGAAAGCTATGAAGTCAAAACCTACACACTATATGTAAAATTGATGTGTGAATAGTTATACCAAATTTGGCGGCGCTACGCGCCGCCTTTTTTTCGCTATGCACAAAAAACCTCTGGGGGGGGGGGGGTTGATATCCGCCCCCCCCCCCCGTCGGTGCGAGGGTTAAAGGGAGTGTGTCTACTGTTTTGTATCGCCAAAAACATTTTTCCTACGATAAGTAGCAGTTGTTATCACGTTTGAATGCGATAAAATTAATATATAGGCCTCCGATAATTGAAATTTCGCTTAAATTGTTTCAACTTACTGCGGTATAAATATCGACGAAGTTGTTTTCACTATAAACACGAAATCGAAATTGGCGCACTTAAGACAATCAGCAATACGGTTATTGTATACAAACAGTCGAAGCAGAACCGGGGCTCTGTTCGAAAGCTCCAATCAGCGCTCACGAGCTTTTTTATCGAAATGTGATTGGTTTCGCTATCGATACGTTGGTAAGTTTGCATCAAATTCTAGTGGTGGATGTAGGCTGGTGGAAACCCGGTAACTTTTGTCTGCTTACTGGCTTCAGCCCTCTGCTGGGGTAAACGGAATATCTCGGCAACTAGGGTTATACTGGAGAAATGCAGCTATGGATTAATTCAGAAAAATCTGCTCTACAATCCCATGTGCCTAACTCCATATGACCAATGTGAGTAGACACACTCCCTTTAAACATCAAGACAATGTTGGATATGTAAACCCTTAGGTCAGTGGCGGGCTCTGAATAATATTTTCAGCCACTCAACTTTGAAAGGGTGGTGATTATCAGTATGGCAAATATGGCTCACTTTGTAGCACATTGCTCTGTGTATAGCATTTTGGGGATTATTGAGGTAACTTTTGGGACTTTGGCAATTCCAAATTGTGACCATTTTACCTACAGTTTGTTTCAATTCTACATACCTTTAAAGCAATGAAATTTAATGAACTAGAATACCTACCTAATGACATCTTCATTACCACTGACTGCTAACTTCCTTTATTTTGCAGACATTCCAGTGTGAGTTCTGTTCACACGAAGTGCGAAGTCTGCGTGCACTCTCCAAGCATTTGAAACAACATTCTACAGGGAAGACTGTGTTCCACTGTGTTCAATGTAAGCGTCCTTTTTTATCATTAAGGTATTGGCGGCAGCATGTTGAGAGTTGTAACTTTAAACGGCAGAGGGAGCACTACCTAGACAGCAGTGTTGCGGTCAATGTACCTACTGTTAATGTGTCCGATGATGTGTCAAAGGCTGCATCCACTAGTGTGACTGGCATAGAATGTTTGCCATCATCCGCAGTTGCGTCCCCGAGTACAAGTAGCCATGAGCATCCATCTGCACATTCAAAGCCTGTGCTAGATTTTATTGTTAGGCTGCATACTGAGCATAGGGTTAAGCCCGATACCTGTTCTGCTGTAGCCATATTTTTGCATGAATCTTGTGTAAAAGCTGCTAAGGAATCAAGACAAAATCCTGACACTGATATCCATTCATTGCCTATTGTGCAAGAGTGTTCCAGCGCTGTAGGCCATCGTGTCGTAGAGTCATTCTGTCATAGGTCGAAGTCGCTAGTGAAGGCCACTACCGTGTCCCTTGGCACTACCCTTGCTGGTGTTCCGAAGACATATCAGTACATTCCACTTATTGCCACTCTACAAGAGTTATTAAAACACAAGGCGCTCATAGAAGCCTACTTGAATGTGAATACATTGCAAAGTGACACATGTGTTATTGGGGACTTGCACACAGGTTCTTTGCATGTGTCACACAGAGATAAGCTACAGCTCATCCTGTATATTGACGACTTCCAAGTGTCCAATCCACTAGGGAACAAAGTTGGAACTTACAAATTAACTGGTATCTACTTTGCTCTTGGCTACCCACGCTATAGATCAAGGAAAAGACACATATTTCTGCTTGCTTTGATACGATCAAGTGTGTTCAAAGATCACAGAACACAGGTTATTGGAAAGATTACCAGTGATTTAAAGTACTTGGAAGAGTCAGGGCTTGAGGTGGAGTACAATGGTGTTTCTTTTCCCCTAAAATGTCGTTTAGCATGCGTTTGTGCTGACAATTTGGGTGCTCACAGTCTAGCAGGATACACAGAGAGTTTTTATAAGTCAGCAAGGATTTGCCGGTTTTGCACTGCTGACAGCACAGATCTGCAGCATAAGTTTGAGGTTCAAAAGTTTACATTGCGGACAAAAGAAAGTTATGAGAGGGAAATCTGTGGTTTGAAGTTGAACAACTTTAGCAAAGAATCTTGCTTAAGAACTGGTATAAATAGTCCTTGTGAGCTGACAGGTCTGCAGTCATTTCACATTGTTGACGGTCTGCCGAGCGACTTAGCCCATGACATTTACGAAGGCGCAGCTTCTCTCGTGCTGTCTGCTGTATTGACAGCCTGCGTTAAGAAAAAGTTCTTTTCTGTTGAAAATCTTAACTTGTGCATTGATACGTTCGCCTTCACGAACCTAGATAAAGTAAACAGGCCACAACGGCTACGCTGGAAAGGTGGCAAGATTGTATCAAAACAAACTGCCAAAGAGTCTTCCAATCTACTGAAACTGATTCCTCTACTGATTGGGTCTCGGGTCCCTCCAGCGACGCCGGAGTGGGACATTCTTACACGTTACGTAGCTCTTGTCAGGGAGTTCATATCTCCACGCATTGCCCGGTCTGCGCTTGAACACATTCAGCATCAAACAGAACAGTGGTTGAATGACTTCCATGTACTGTTCCCGGAGGTTCGCATCACCCCCAAACTGCATTATATGCTACATTACACCGGGCAAGTACACAAACATGGTGCTCTCGTGCATTGCAACACCCTTCGCTTTGAGAGCAAACACCAAGAGCTAAAGTCATATGCTCGGGAAAGCAAAAACTTCATAAATATATGCAAAACGGTTGCAAAGAAACACCAAGAACAGCTCTGTGTAAAACTGATGTCGCCGGACTTCTTCAGTCTCAAAAGTGTCGCGTTGAAAGGAGCGAGGAAGGCATGTGTTCGAGGCATACATTATGCTGCTGCTGATGTGCTGGTGTACAGTCAGAATGGAGCGATCCGCTTCGCTAGGATTCGTTGTGTTGAAGAGGATGGTGGCTGTGTGTTTTTCCACTGTGATGACCTAGAATGTGTCGAACTGAACGCGCATGTGCAGGCATACGTTGTTAGGGCTAGTGGACATGATATCCGACTAAAGCTGAGTGATCTCGTATACGAAAAGCCGATGAGCATGTATTTCGGCATGTACGTCATCCCAAACCACCAATTCTACTTCTAGAAACTCTGTCGCCATGCCAAAGTACCTGGTATCATTCAATGGGCGGACAAAAGTGTGCCGACTGGAGCGAAAAAGTGACTTTCTAAAATGGTGCCAGGACTCATTTGACATGGGTGGGGCAACAGACCTGGAAGTGGGTTACGTTGACGAAGACTTTCCTGACACGGTGGTCCGAGTTGACGATATTCACGAGCTGCCAGAGAAGGCGGAGGTAAGGCTCTTCGCCACCTCATCCCGCCCAGTTCCCGGCCTGCCCGAACCGAATCATCCCGTGTCCGAAGCCGCCGGAGAACCAGCTCCCGAACCGTACCCCGTGTCCGATGAACCAGCTCCCGACCATAACCTTTCTGCGGCGAGTGATCCGATGCCCAGCACCAGCAGCACCAGTCACAGCCTCGCGTCCATGGAGACGGTGCCTGTCGATCCGGAAATTTCTCTGCTGGATTCATCTGATGCTGACATTCACGCTTCTAGCGACATTGAGGTAACTAAATGTCTTTATTATGGTATCAAATTGGCTGAAGTAAAGCAAGCTGAGCTGATGATGATTTTTTAGTTGTCTGATATTAGTTCCGTACGGGGGCGTCACGATCAGTTGGTGAGCGTTTGCTGCGGGATCCTTTGTTTATTTATTAGGTTTGGTTCCAGCGCTTATAGGAAGGCGGTCTGAGAGACGCAGAGTGACACAATATGCACATAGTAAATTTCGTAATCACCCCTTGCCCCTCCACCACCACCACTGAACGCTTTGTGAACTCTACCGGTTTATTAACGCGCGGGTGAACTGATGCATGTCACATTTGTTCAAGGAGTGCACTGGCATTATCTCCCTTGATGACGTCGAGACGCAGTTGTCGCCGGGGTTACGCCAGGCGTTGCAGAGCAGTCACCCCATCTCTAATCAGCAGTGGACGGAGCTGGTGAACGCGATTTACGCCCGATGCATCACGAAAAGCTTGTAAGTTTGTTTTTCTGACTTCATTGATTTGCTCAATGTTTCTCAGATGTTCCGTTTTTTATTTCAACAGGAAAAATGTGTAATGCTGTTAGGCTTTAGCTCTAACTGCACCCACTTTCATACTACTTTGAGCCGATTGGGGTGGGGATGAGGGAACTATATGTTCTGTTGAAGTTTTATGGTCCTTATTTGGTGGGTCTTCTACATAGCCTTTACAATATTTACTGGGCATGGTAGTGGTGGAGTTGCGCACGCGGCTGAGTCGAGGGCGGCGCCACCGGCTCCGGCTGGACGAAGCGCCGCCTCCTTCGCCACCGACTGATCACTAAGGAGTGGTTCTACGCCGGTCACGCGTCGCTGCTGGAGAAGCGGACGATGGAGGTGATGGAGCCAAAGCCGGATCCGGATAAGTCGCCCTGCCTGGGGTCGGAGTTCGTGGCATGTAGCCACAGACGGTGCTGCCTGTCCTGCTAATGAGAGAGACCACCTGACTGACAGCCGCTTTTTGCCTGCAACTATGCTCTCGGGGCACCGAATAACTCAAAATCCTTGCTGCTTTCTTTCGTTCCAGCTACCCCAGCAGAGCTCAGTATAACAAACTAGCCATGGGGCTAATCGACAAGTACGGCAAAACCGTCCAGTACCGTCCAACCCTGCAAGAGAGCGTGGTTAGTTATTTCTTTCTTCCTTGTCTTATTTAATGTCAAGTCGTGGCATAATTATGTGAAAATTTAATTAGCTATTTGCTGTTTTAAAGATATGTAATATTGTCTTAACTCCATCGTCTTTTTCTCTTGTTTCAATGTTCTCTTTTTCATTATTGGCTTAAATAAGTACTAATTACGCTCTTTTATGATATGTACATTATATTGCGGATTCCTTGTTTTATGTTTAAAGAAATCGCTGTGCGCGCACGCAGTCACGCGCGACACACATACATACAGCTTGTCTCTTCTCACTGTTGAAGTGTCAACACCAAGTATAGGCTACTTAAGTGTACTATATGCCTTCTTCTTTGAATGTCTTTTCAGGAGAAAATTAAATTGAAGCTCCGTCAGAAGTTCAAGAACGAGCGCTACCGCGAAACGACAAGTGACACGCTGTGCGCTGAAAGGAAGAAGAGGGCCGTGAAAACTGGAGGGACGGCAAGAAGCTGCCGTGGTCTGCCAAACTACATGCCAAGGACACCTGGGCCGACAAACGACGATGTCCTGGGTGAGATAATTAACACAAGTTTGTTTTTGCGTCTGTTATATACATATGTGTTGTCGACTTCCACAGACTCGCTCGTCTTTCTGTAGGAATTATTGATGGATTCGTAACCGCAAATATAGTACCGCCCTGCCTGGCACCATAGTCCCCATATACTGCATATATAAGGTTGAATTTCTAACAGCTAACAATTTTGTATCTTCACCAGGTCTCGAATCCCTCAGAAAAGGGTGGCTACAGGGGTCCGAGGCTGACGATGTCAAAAAGGCTACATTCGCCGAAAGACGCCGACTGATCGTCAGCATGCGACTTCCACTGTCCCGACTCTTGGAGAAGATGCCATGGCTGTTCTGTGAGCAGGAGGTAAGAAGCGTTTCTCCCGGTATTTAAGTTGATTCGTTAAAAGTATGCGTCATGCTCATCGTCAATCGCCTTGGTAGGCAACTGTTTGGTGTACAAATGCAGGCCGAGATGTGCACCTGACGGCTGACAGTGTGCGAACTGTACACTGTGCAATATGTTTAGTACCCTGTAACTGCTTCACTCGCATCGTAGTAGCACTATGAAACACACTTGATAACACTCTAATCGACATATATACTGGAGTTTGAGTTGGAGGACTCGTTTATTTTCCTGGAGGAGGACTGTAACTGGAGGACTCGTTTGTTTTTCCGATTCGTTTTGGGGCATCGCCTACCATCCGCGTTTTTTTCATGAATAACTCGTATTTATCGGCGTATCGCGGTGAAATTTGTAATATCCTACTATTGTTCAATTTTACACTTATATTTACAATTTCGAAACCGTCACCCAAATAACACTTGGCATTTGGCCTTTTCCTCAAAGTCATGTCATGCGCAAATTGCGTTCCATTGCATATCAATGCTTATAACACGCGCGCTTCCGATTTGTGTTCTTCAGAAGTAAAGAGAAACAAATGTAACTCTGTAACCCTTATAGTTTCCACTGACGTCAATAGTAATACCCTCCAAAGGTCAACCAATGTCATTGACCTCGGATGACGTTGTTTTATCTCTAGCGCCTTCTAAGTTATTTGTATGTGCTGATTTTGAATTTCCCATTCGGTTCAAATGAGGTCATGGTCGATTACAGGTCAACCGAGGTCATTGACCTCAGATGACCCGTTTCGTGTCGTCCCGTGTCAGTGTTGATAGGACCACTGTTTGTCGTTATATCCCCGGGATTGCGCCCGTGATTGACGCATTTTTTTCGGGGGTTTCACTTCAGATTTTTAGCGTGTTCATGTAATGGGAAAAAGTCGGTTTTGCAGCTCGCGCCAAGCGCTCGTAATGCACCCAAACGACTCGGTTCTTCGACACTGCACTGGACTGATATTTGTTATCTAGATAATGTGAAAATTTCGTACCTCTACTCGCAGCGGTTCGGGCTGTAGGTGATCCCAATCGACACCACTGCACACTGCACATTGTGCGGGCAGACAGCCGGACATCATCACAGACAGACGTACGCGTACTAATTTAGTGAATTATATATGTACTGTACAGATAGCGACTGGTGGACGGATTGAGCCTTTTATTCGAAAAAGCTGCATTCTCATTCTCTTCGTGTCATGGATCTTAGCTGTTTGTTCGTTACATGATTTAATTGCTTTCTCAGATGTGGAACGAGTTTGCTCGGATTTCCGGAAGTCGGGGCACTCAGGAGCGGTGCCAAGAGAACTGGACGCGAGTGCTGGACGCTGTCCGCTCCAGGGTGTCAGTTCGCCACGCTGGTGGCCCAGATGAAGTCACAGGTATGTACCTACCTGCTTGATACGAAACACGAGGATGTTGAATAGGAGGAAGATCTTGTAAAAATTATAATGTTTGCTTCCTCCCAATTGATGCAATATTTTATCAACTTGTCGACGTGCCAAACATGATATAGCAGCACTCTTCAGATAGTACATATCATGTTCTCATGTAGGTATTGTCTGATAGGTACTGCGCACAAAAACATAATTTGCATCTGGTTTGCATTTTCAATCGTATCCATGATTTTAATTAATTTAATATTTGTGTTGTTGTTTATATTGGAGAATATGCGCATTAGGGCGGGTCGTTTTGACCACTTTTGCTTTGATTTTTCGGGACCACCTGGTTTCTGGTGCATTCGGACTCGCTGATTCCGAATCTGGCATTCAAAATGGGATTTTCCCATTTTCTTTGCCCGCGCATGCGCACTGAAGTTTTTGGAAAAGTGATTAATTGTGACTTCTTAAGTCTCCAAGGCCCCGGTCACAGGGATTAGCAATAAAAATGACTATCGTCATGTAGAACAACTAAAAAGCTATAAGCCTGCACAAACCGCATGTTTCTCGGTCCTTCCCTTCTCAAGTTATAGGCTTTCAAAACAATAGCTTTTCCTCCGGCCTCCAGCGCCTGCCACTAATTGGCAGACACGTTGGAGCCGAAATACATTTCGGCAAGCGTACCGATTTGTAGGCTTCGGGTGCATGTTCTACTGTTCAGTGTGCCAGATGATCTAAAATCCTCTTTGAGAGGATTTTAGGACATTAGAGATGCAAATTCATCTAAAATCGTACCAGCTTGGAGTGATTTTGGGATTTAGGGTTAGATGAAGTGATTGGATTAAAAAGAAATACAAATACTAATGGGTGCGAGTGTGGGGAGATAACAAGGTAAAAAAATAGGCGCACCGGGGAGAAGAAGTCACCGGGAGTGCGCGTGGGGGGGGGGGGGGGCGTCACCTGGGCGGGAGGCGCTGACAGGCAGAAGTGAGAGAATGGGATGCGAATGGCATATCAACGTCCGAGGTCCAAAGAGGACGTTATGCCTAGAACCCCAGAAGGTACGCATGCCACCAGCAGCTTGGGTACTTAAATGGAGGTGCAATTGAAATAGATATGCATTGAAGATGCTAATTTAGCTCAAAGTTGTCCCGCCTTTTAAACTATAGCAACATCACAGTAGATGAAACGATATATGTATGGACGATGCTGTGGATACTACAACTGTTTGAAAATCGTCAATGAGGACAAACAATGTCGCATATTCAGAACCGCAGTCTATTCGTCCAAGGTCGTTCTACCTATCATCAACATCATATCAGGTCGTTCCATTTTTACCTAGCGCCTACTGCCGCTGGCGAAAGGCTAACTTATTAAGCGCCTTGCCATCTTGGCGATCGGCACCGGCGACAGTGGCAACTGAGTCAGTAGTAAGTTTAACGGCTCTCTCTGTGGATTGGGTGTGTGCCGGAATTCCGGTCCGGAGAGGCAACTCCACCAGTTCCTCCAGCTGGCTGTGTGTCAGCCGGCTGACGTAGGGCGGCTCGACGTTGCCTGTCTGACAGGCGCCCTCCATGTTGTGGTACAGTTCTCGGTAGCTGGCTGCACTGCAGTTCACCTCCTTCGGCAGCACCCGGTAGCGCCGCACAGAGGTGCCGCCAGCGCGATGTCTCGAGGTGCCACCTGTGCGCTGCATTGAGACGTTGGTCACCCACTGCTCGAGGACACCACCTGCACACTGCTGAGAGCCGCCGCCCGCGTGTTGCGCAGAGGCGTCGGTCGTGCGCTTCCCAAGTACACCTGCGGCACGCTGCTGACAGACGCTGTCAGCGCGCTGCTGGGAGGCGCCGGCGGCGCGCTGCTGAGAGGCCCTGGTCGCGCGCTGCTCAGAAGTGCTGGCAGCGCACTGCTGGGAAGCGACGGCGGCGCGCTGCTAGGAGGCGCTGGCCGTGCGCTGCTGGGAGGCGCTGACAGCGCGCTGCTGAGAGGCGCCGGCGGCGCGCGCTGCTGAGAGGCGCCGGCGGCGCGCTGCTGAGAGGCCCTAGTCGCACGCTGTTCAGAAGTGCTGTCAGTGCGCTGCTGGGAAGCGACTGCGGCGCTCTGCTGAGAATCAGCGCGCTGTCAGCGCCTCCCAGCAGCGCGCCGCCGGTGTTTCTGGACAGCGCACGGCCAGCGCCTCTCAGCAGCGCGCCGCCGTCGCTTCCCAGCAGTGCGCTGCCAGCACTTCTGAGCAGCGCGCGACCAGGGCCTCTCAGCAGCGCGCCGCCGGCGCCTTCCAGCAGCGCGCTGAGAGCGTCTGTCAGCAGCGTGCCGCAGGTGTACTTGGGAAGCGCACGGCCGACGACTTTGCGCAACGCGCGGGCGGCGGCTCTCAGCAGTGTGCAGGTGGTGTCCTCGAGCAGTGGGCGACCAACGTCTCAATGCAGCGCACAGGTGGCACCTCGAGACATCGCGCTGGCGGCA
>JAXIVJ010013091.1:0-38264 GCA_036785665.1 Chirona hameri
ATATATATATATGTTAAATTTTCCAAATACAGGTATTTGCTCTAGACACCTCCAAATATCTCGGGAACTATGCCCGTTAGGAACAAACGGAAAAAAGACAATCGAAATCTCATGAAAAATGCAATCGCACCCGGATGCCTCAATTTTTTTGTTAATGTCAACAGTTTAGGCTGCAGAAGTCACTAAAGGTCACGAGGGCATTTTTCCCAAACAGTTTGTCATGAATAACTTTGTATTGGTTGACCTCATAGCGGTAGTTTTAACACCATCGTGTTGTTATTGTAAAGGCGCTTCGAACATGTTAATGGTGACCTGGTTAGATCAACCAAAATTTGACCTCAGGTAAAGTCATTTGGTGACCCAGGTATATTATGTTGCATATGGGGCGATGCGACTCGACGAGACACACAGTGGTGTCTTTCGCACGTCTATATCTTCATTCTATCCAGAGTTATTGGCAAAAACGTGCTCGTGACCTCAGCTGACCTTGCAGAGGTCTCTGAGCAACAATTGCACCTGGGTCATCCATCAAGATTGAGTTAAAATAACATGATTCTGGGAAAATTGACCTGATTCAATGAATATTATCTCAACAGGAAGCATTTGTTTATTTTCCCATTGAGTTGTAATGGGGAGGTCACGCAATTTACCTGACCTTAGGTCACCGATACAGAAATAAAAAAAAACGAGATATATGAATTGTATGTACTTGTGACCTTATGAAATCCTGCAAATTTCAAATAACTCGGACAAACACAAACTACTAATTGAATACCTATCAAGCGAAAAATGACACAGAATTACTGAAATCAGGGTGGGCAAAACGGCTCACTGGGGGGCATTTGCCCCCCAGTTAACATGTTAAAATAGGCCCTGCCCTCCAAGGCAGAAAGAGCCCACCGCCTGCCGAAGTCTGAGAACCCACTATTGCTGCGTAGTGGCCTTCACCGAATCCTGGACTCGCCGCTGCACACGAACTAGCATACATTTTTACCAAACTCAAAACCCAGCATTCCGCAACCCAGACAAGATATTACCAATATAACTTTGTGGGCGGGCTCATTCAATATCGCTAAAATGTTCTCATCTTATACACTACCAGGGAAACTCGCCGATTCATTATGAGACTATATATTGCACAAGCTTCGTAAGACTCGTAAGACGATCCAAGCGAAAAATAGAATCATGTGAACACGTTCCTTTTGCGCAACACAGCGTATCTCCCTCTCTATCCCAAGAATTACACACCCATCGACCACTTGCCATCGGTCGACCTCACGCGGTCGCAATCTCCGCATACCCGTTACAGCTATAAACGACCACCACACTCGCAGTCGCGAGCACATCCCAATCCCCATCTAACCCGGCCTCTCCGACGCTTCTCCCGACATCCTTCGGATCGCTCCGCTTCGTCCGACCGCTTTACACATAACCTAGTCAGGTTTCAGGACCACAACTTAGCACCATACCCGCGTGGCGACACTCGACTCGCCACTCGTGCTCTCACAGTACTTCTAACGACAGAGAAAGACGGTGCACCGCGACCTGCGGCAACTGAACCCGAAGCCTCCCACCGAAGCTTCGAGTCACCAGCGTAGTGCAAAGCGAGCGAGAGTCTGACCCCGTGACCGCTGTGTGCAGAGATAAGTTGAGCGCGCCTGTCAGCGCCCGACGACGACGACGACGACGACGACGACGACGACGACGACGACGGTGGCGGCGGCGGCGGCGGCGGCGGCGGTGACAACAGTGTTGCATTCGGTGCGGATCGCTAACGATAAATGTCCCCGCACGAGCACACGCGGTGCCTTAGAATAACTCCAGCGCTTGTCACTCGGGGGCGTGCCGCCGCCGCAGGCGTTCCTGCCAAACTCGCGGGCTGGCATACACCGCTGCAGATGAGAAATTACCGCTCCGTGCGGGGAACAACAAACAGCACGACATCAGCGAAACATCAGCGGTGGACGCTGGACTAGCCTTGCAGCATCACACCGCCCGAAAGGTTGGAGACGCCATACCAGTGAGCCAAGGGCGCAGAACGCCGCGCAACATCCTCCCGTCCGCCTCACATCTCAACACAGGCGGCTCCGTGCGGTCTAAAGATTGCACGGCCACGCCGGCGGCTACGGCCGGCACGCCACTACGTCATACAACACACGCGGTGCAAAGCTGAGCGGCACGGGGCGCCGACTATCACCGGGGGTCAGAAAGCAGCAGCAGCGGCAGCGGCACCGGCAGCGGTGTGTTCCGAGTCTGCTGACGACTCGAGACGACGCCCTCGGAGCGTCAGCCAGTAGAGCGTCTCGGAGCGTCAGCCAGTACAGCGTCGCGGAGCGTCAGCCAGTAGAGCGCCGCGGAGCGTCAGCCAGTAGAGCGCCGCGGAGCGTCAGCCAGTAGAGCGCCGCGGAGAGTCAGCCAGGAGACGTAGAGCGCCGCGGAGCGTCAGCCAGTAGACGTAGAGCGCCGCGGAGCGTCATCCAGTAGAGCGCCGCGGAGCGTCAGCCAATAGACGTAGAGCGCCGCGGAGCGTCAGCCAGTAGAGCGCCGCGGAGCGTCAGCCAGTAGAGCGTCGCGGAGCGTCAGCCAGTACAGCGTCGCGGAGCGTCAGCCAGTCGAGCGCCGCGGAGCGTCAGCCAGTAGAGCGCCGCGGAGCGTCAGCCAGTAGAGCGCCGCGGAGCGTCAGCCAGTAGACGTAGAGCGTCGCGGAGCGTCAGCCAGTAGAGCGCCGCGTAAGTAATGCATGCAGACGGAGACAACCGAGACCAAACAGCACGTTCCTTCCGCCGCCGTCCCATAACAGTAGGCCGACTCGAGCGGCGATATCCAGGAGCGATATATAAAAAAACAGCATCAAGCATGAGAGCGTTGTCCGACTGTGCACGTAAATGGAGACAAAGCCGACCAGCGGTCATCCAAATTATTATTAACAAAATCACCGTGACTAACTAGGCGATGGGAAAATCGTGGCTGTCTTAGCCTTCTGTGCCGTACTATACTACACATCCATCTGTATCTCCTTATACTAATTCACAACCATTTTACAGAAGTTCCACGTTTCAAATGAATGGTGAACTCGACGAACTTATATCGATATCACTACCTTATATGGAAATGGTTGCTGAACGCAATCATAACAAAACGTCATTTCAGCAAGGACTGGCGAGCGGACGGTGAAGGGATATTGCCACCTCGCAGGCCAATAGGGAGTGTTTGGTGTGTATCGGTAGATTAAGCGTGTCCGATTTCACCTGCAAAATTTGATTCCCGAAACTCTCCCCATTAGATTGAGAAAAACAAAAACATTTTCACCACACCACATTTTCACCACATTTCACCACATTGGCACACATTCGTAAAATTGGAGTCGCCTCATCACTATTTAGAATCACCTCTTTGCGGACTATGATTTGCTTTTGAATACTGCAAACTTAACATCACCAGTGCACTTTAAAATTACAATGCGTATACAGTTAATTATATTTTTAACAACCATAGCCTCTTCCATAATAAAACATGAATAAAACAGCAAGAATGTCGATGGTTCGACTTTGGGGCCGTAGGAGATTCGTGTCCAATACCTTATAACACAGATAGACTTTTCAAGGTAAGTCTCGGCGAATTCGGACGCTTCGGCTTTGGGCGGGCGCCAATTTCACCGCCAAACTGGATGAGAGCGGCCATCGTGAATCTAGTACTGAGCACAGCTGGGACCAACGATTTGGAGTCAGAAAAAAAACATTGCCGATACCCTGCTTTAGGTGCTGCAGGAGCAAGTTTGAGCTTGAGAATACACGATTGTTGATCCGCACCATTCATTTAAGTTGCTTTTTAGAAATCCTCCGGAGGTGGCAATATCCCTTTAACTACACTGTGTTGTGCTTTCACATCTCAACTTCTCCAGGGTACCGATTGCAAGGGTGCACACAAAATAACTCGACACAAACAAACATGATCAACACTCCTGACAGGTAGCCTAGCACTACGGAGCGCCAGCGCGGCCTCCGCCTCAGTCGCAGCCTGCGGGCGGACAAGGCACGCGAAACACAGGCGCTGATCACCACACGACCATCGACGCCTCGGGAATAAACCTCTTCTCCCTATCCAGTATCCCCCCCCCCCCCCACGGTCTCCCCCAGTGGGACAGAGTCCAGCCCGGCCCAGGCCGAGCGTGGGTGCACGCAACATGTCAGGACAAGCTCGTGTGTACATACTGGGCTGAGCGCGATGACACGTGGCCCAACCTGCGCACAGCTCACCACTCCGCCTACCTACTACGCGACGGGAGGTGGCCGTAGGAGCCGCCCACGAGAATCGACACCGCCGCGCTGGTGACTGGGCTCCTCCCACCGCCCCGAACAGCCAGACAGGCGCTCGACTGGGACGGCTCTTGCCACCGAGCCAGTGCGTACAGCCGCAAAAACTGCGGAGACCATAGCAACCGCAGCGAGTCCTGCGGCGAGCCCCGCGGAAGAGGGGCTGCGCCGGCGCAGAGAAGTGGGTATCACAGACGGCGACGCGCCGAGCCGCGGTAGTCGTCGGCCTGGTCCTGAGAGGACACCACGCACACCACGTGACGCAGTGTGACGTGACGGTGCGGTACCACGTGACGGTATGACGTGCGCGGATGTCATGTGACGTCAGCCGCCCCAGAGGTGGTAGGCGGCAGCCGAGGGAGTCACTCAATGAGGGCTGACTTCAGATGTCCTCTGCCACAGCAAGCAAGCAAGCAAGCAAGCAAGCAAGCAAGCAAGCAAGCAAGCAAGCAAGCAAGCAAGCAAGCAAGCAAGCAAGCAAGCAAGCAAGCAAGCAAGCAAGCAAGCAAGCAAGCAAGCAAGCAAGCAAGCACGCACGCACGCACGCACGCACGCACGCACGCACGCACGCACGCACGCACGCACGCACGCACGCACGCACGCACGCACGCACCGCACGCACGCACGCACGCACGCACGCACGCACGCACGCACGCACGCACGCACGCACGCACGCACGCACGCACGCACGCGCATACACAGCAGCACCATCGGTGAAAGATAGACAACAAAAGACCATCACTCTCTGCACGTGTCTTCAGTAGGCAAACGATCATCACTTTCCGCGCCAGCGTAACCCCACACCATCACTGCGGCCTCTCCCCTGCCTGCCCTCCTCTGCCCTCGTCGTGCTCTCCTCTCTCTGCACCCTCGTCGTGCGCTCCCTCCGCCCAGTTCAGTCCGGCGGCGGGGTGCCGTCCTTCGGGGAGGCCAGCTTCTGCGTGCCCTCGGCCCGTACGGTGTCCAGGTCGACGGGCGGGTCACACTGGCAGCTGGTACACATGACGACCGGAGCGTACAAGATCAGCACCGGCGCCGCCACCACGAACACCAGACCGACGCCGATCAAAGCTCCGACCAGCTGAAACGGCACAACAGGTCAGGCAGGTCACGTCAGGCTAGGTCAGGTCAGGCTAGGTCTGGTCAGGCTAGGTCAGGTCAGTTCAGGCTAGATCAGGCTAGATCAGGCTAGGTCAGGCTAGGTCAGGCTAGGTCAGGCTAGGTCAGGCTAGGTCAGGCTAGGTCAGGCTAGGTCAGGCTAGGTCAGGCTAGGTCAGGCTAGGTCAGGCTAGGTCAGGCTAGGTCAGGCTAGGTCAGGCTAGGTCAGGCTAGGTCAGGCTAGGTCAGGCTAGGTCAGGCTAGGTCAGGCTAGGTCAGGCTAGGTCAGGCTAGGTCAGGCTAGGTCAGGCTAGGTCAGGCTAGGCCAGGCTAGGTCAGGCTAGGTCAGGCTAGGTCAGGCTAGGTCAGGCTAGGTCAGGCTAGGTCAGGCTAGGTCAGGCTAGGTCAGGCTAGGTCAGGCTAGGTCAGGTCAGGCTAGGCCAGGTCAGGCTAGGTCAGGTCAGGTCACGTCAGGCTAGGTCATGTCAGGCTAGGTTAGGTCATGTCAGACTAGGTCAGGTCAGGTCAGGTCAGGTCAGGCTAGGTCAGGTCAGGCTAGGTCAGGTCATACCAGGCCAGGCCAGGGCAGGTCAGCTAAAGATAGACGTCCAGCAGCACAACACGCATCGAGCTAAAAACAAACAAACAACGCAAACAATACGCATAAACACACGCAACAGTGACCATGTGCTGACAACAACACACCATAGTCAGCAAAGGACCAACTGAACCGAGCAGCACAACACAACACCGAACAGTCGAAACCAGCAGCACAACACATTCCAACACCGACCAGGAGAAATCAGCAGCAAGATAACTCAGTGAGCACGGGAGCACCTGAAACCAGCAGCACGACACACAACCAACACAGCACACAGTCAACACAGTCAACACAGTCAACACAACACACAGTCAACACAGCACACAGTCAACAGTCAGCACAGTCAGCACAGCATACAGTCAACACAGCACACCGTCAACACAGCACACAGTCAACACAGCACACAGTCAACACAACACACAGTCAACACAGCACACAGTCAACACAGCACACAGTCAACACAGTCAACAAAGCACACAGTCAACACAACACACAGTCAACACAGCACACAGTCAACACAGCACACAGTCAGCACAGCACACCGTCAACACAGCACACAGTCAACACAGTCAACAAAGCACACAGTCAACACAACACACAGTCAACACAGTACACAGTCAACACAGCACACAGTCAACACAGCCAACACAGCACACAGTCAGCACAGCACACAGTCAGCACAGCACACAGTCAACACAGCACACAGTGTCCGCGGCGACGTACCTGGACTCGGTGCCAGATGAGGGACCCGCGGGAGTGACCCAGCAGGCGGCGGCAAGGACCGCTGTCGTAATGACGTAGGAACAGGTCACCCTGGCGGAGAGACGAGCGGGACAAGCGGGTCAGACAGGGTCATGATACCGGGACATGCCGGGTCACATCGCTGCAGACAAGGTCATACACAGGTCATTCGCGGGTCATGGCGGGGAAACCCAGAGATGGGCGGGTTAAGAGCACATTCAGATCGTAACGGGACAAACAAGGCGCAGTGGACGGGGTAAACAAGGCGCGGTGGACGGGGCAAACAAGGCGCGGTGGACGGGGCAAACAAGCGCGGTGGACGGGGCAAACAAGGCGCGGTGGACGGGGCAAACAAGCGCGGTGGACGGGGCAAACAAGGCGCGGTGGACGGGGCAAACAAGCGCGGTGGACGGGGCAAACAAGGCGCGGTGGACGGGGCAAACAAGGCGCGGTGGACGGGGCAAACAAGGCGCGGTGGACGGGGCAAACAAGCGCGGTGGACGGGGCAAACAAGGCGCGGTGGACGGGGCAAATAAGGCGCGGTGAACGGGGCAAACAAGGCGCGGTGGACGGGGCAAACAAGGCGCGGTGAACGGGGCAAACAAGGCGCGGTGGACGGGGAAACAAGGCGCGGTGAACATAACGAAGCACGGCCAACTGTCGCCATCGCTTCATATTCCGACATTAACGACAGACAGCTTGTTTCGTTCAGGTCCAACACTTAGGTATTGCATTATTGGTCTTACAGCCACCACAATAACTACCTCTTCCAAGGGCACATGCAACGGATTGATAGGTTGACGCAAGATAATTGGCCAACAGTTGAGAAACAATAACATAATATAACCAGAAAATAACCCGGGCCCTCATCCTCCGCTTTCTTCCCAAAGGATTTCGGCACAGACTGCCTACTCACATCGAGCGAGGCAAGGCAGTACCAGCAGAACGTGTGTCGACACCTGCGACACATCATCTGCGCGCAGCCGTCCTCGCGCTCTATCGGCACGCCGCAGTGGGGGCACTTCTTCACGGCGCCCCCGAGCAGCTGACTGCCGCCCAGCAGCCACCGCTCCGGCCGGCACTCGTGCGGGGTGAGCTCTGACTCGGGTCGCGGCCGGCGACACACGGTGCAGTAGCGGCCCGCGCAGCCGGAACACTCGAACGGCTGGCCACCGGCCCCCTTCATCCCCTGTACCGGCCGCACCGTGCAGGCAGTGTCACAGCCGGGCCGCGGACACCAGACCCGGCCCGGGTCCTGCTCCACCTCTGCAGAGGGGAGGAGATGTCAGGGTACAGGACTTGCTCCACCTCTGTAGAGGGGAGGAGATGTCAGGGTACAGGACTTGCTCCACCTCTGCAGACACCTCTGTAGAGGGGAGGAGATGTCAGGGTACAGGACTTGCTCCACCTCTGTAGAGGGGGAGGAGATGTCAGGGTACAGGACTTGCTCCGCCTCTGTAGAGGGGAGGAGATGTCAGGGTACAGGACTCGCTCCACCTCTGCAGACACCTCTGTAGAGGGGGAGGAGATGTCAGGGTACAGGACTTGCTCCACCTCTGTAGAGGGGGAGGAGATGTCAGGGTACAGGACTTGCTCCACCTCTGTAGAGGGGAGGAGATGTCAGGGTACAGGACTCGCTCCACCTCTGCAGACACCTCTGTAGAGGGGGAGGAGATGTCAGGGTACAGGACTTGCTCCACCTCTGTAGAGGGGGAGGAGATGTCAGGGTACAGGACTCGCTCCACCTCTGCAGACACCTCTGTAGAGGGGGAGGAGATGTCTGGGTACAGGACTTGCTCCACCTCTGTAGAGGGGAGGAGATATCAGGGTACAGGACTTGCTCCACCTCTGCAGACACCTCTGTAGAGGGGGAGGAGATGTCTGGGTACAGGACTCGCTCCACCTCTGTAGAGGGGAGGAGATGTCAGGGTACAGGACTCGCTCCACCTCTGCAGAGGGGAGGAGATGTCAGGGTACAGGACTCGCTCCACCTCTGCAGACACCTCTGATCCACCTCTGTAGAGGGGGGGGGGGGGGAGATGACAGGGTACAGGACTTGCTCCACCTCTGTAGAGGGGAGGAGATGTCAGGGTACAGGACTTGCTCCACCTCTGTGGAGGGGAGGAGATGTCAGGGTACAGGACTTGCACAGACTCCCCTCTGCAGAGGGGAAGAGATGTCAGGGTACAGGACTTGCTCCACCTCCGCAGAGGGGAGATGTCAGGGTACAGGACTTGCTCCACCTCCGCAGAGGGGAGGAGATGTCAGGGTACAGGACTTTCTCCACCTCCGCAGAGGGGAGGAGATGTCAGGGTACAGGACTCGCTCCACCTCTGTAGAGGGGAGGAGATGTCAGGGTACAGGACTTGCTCCACCTCTGCAGAGGGGAGGAGATGTCAGGGTACAGGACTTACTCCACCTCTGCAGAGGGGAGGAGATGTCAGGGTACATGACTTGCTCCACCTCTGCAGACACCTCTGTAGAGGGGGAGGAGATGTCTGGGTACAGGACTTGCTCCACCTCTGCAGAGGGGAGGAGATGTCAGGGTACAGGACTCGCTCCACCTCTGCAGACACCTCTGTAGAGGGGGGAGGAGATGTCAGGGTAAATAAGTTGCTCCACCTCTGTAGAGGGGAGGAGATATCAGGGTACAGGACTCGGTCCACCTCTGCAGACACATCTGATCCACCTCTGTTTCGTTTGCCAATGTCAATGAAATACGAAAATACATCAACAATACCGAATACAGTTGTAACAAAGCAAAGCAGACCAGCATCAGAAGCAGTGGCTGAACGTCCACCGAGTTCACCTAGCCACCTCCCACACCCCACCACCCTCATCCCACCTCTCTCTCCACCTTTGATGAAGCACTTCTACCACCTCACCACCTTGTATCCGATCCCGTCCCGCCTCTGCCCACACCGCCCGCCTCCACCTACCTCTGACATGTCAGAGGGTTTACCTCTGACAGTTAGGTACGCACTTCTCAAGCCCCCCCCCCCCCCCTCCTCCCACCTCTGCCTCTGTCTACCTCTGATGTAGGCCAGCCGCTGGTAGCGTCGGAACGTCTCCTCGTCGGTGAGATCTCTGACCTCGTCAGCCGTCAGCCGCCCTCCGGAGGGACACAGCGGCTCCGGGCACGGCACCAGCGTCTCGCCGTTGTCCACGCACACAGACGCGTAAGTAGACATGCACTGCAGAGAAGGGGGGGGGGGGGTCACGGTGGTGAGGGTGGTGGAACAGCGGAATAGAGCGGCACGGCACCGAGTCGAACAGTCGGTGATGACGGACTTATTGTAAATAGCAAATTTATGTGGTTGTTCAAAAATAAAATTCCCTTTCCTTGCAACGCCATGACATCACCATACACCCCACACGCAAGTTTTTGCCCACAAGGCCACATGTCTTTCCTCTTCCCCGTCCCAGCCCACAACATCAGCCTCCTTCGAGCAGCTGCAGTCACAGGAGTCGCTCCGTGCCTCCCTCTCCTGTCTCCAGACCCACCTCCCTGCAGAAGCGACAGCCGCAGGCGGACAGCCGGTGCAGATCGACGGCCGGCACCTCCGACAGACAGACTCGGCAGATGGCGCGCCGCTCGGCCGGCAGCTGGAGCGCCTGCTGGCTGCCGCAGCGGCTGCAGCCGGGCGACTGGCGCGCCATCTCCAGGCTGCTCAGCGTGACGGCGTGACGCAGGGCAGGACGCACCACTGTGACGGAGGCCGACAGGGAGGCGCGTGACGGCGCCAGCGAGCGCAGCAGCCGGCCCGACATGACGCACGACCGACGCTCCTGAGGGGCGAGCGGAGACGAGGTCAGACGGGAGACGGGGAGACGGGGAGACGGGGAGACGGGGAGACGGGGAGACGGGGAGACGGGGAGACGGGGAGACGGGAGACGAGGTCAGACGAGGTCAGACGAGGTCAGACGAGGTCAGACGGGGAGACGAGGAGACGAGGTCAGACGGGGAGACGGGGCGACGAGGTCAGACGGGGAGACGGGGAGACGGGGAGACGGGGAGACGGGGAGACGGGGAGACGGGGAGACGGGGAGACGGGGAGACGGGGAGACGGGGAGACGGGGAGACGAGGTCAGACGGGAGACGGGGAGACAGTCAGACGGGAGACGGGGAGACGGGGAGACGGGGAGACGGGGAGACGGGGAGACGGGGAGACGGGAGACGAGGTCAGACGAGGTCAGACGGGGAGACGGGGAGACGAGGTCAGACGGGGAGACGGGGAGACGAGGTCAGACGGGGAGACGGGGCGACGAGGTCAGACGGGAGACGGGGAGACGGGGAGACGGGGAGACGGGGAGACGGGGAGACGGGGAGACGGGGAGACGGGGAGACGGGGAGACGAGGTCAGACGGGAGACGGGGAGACAGTCAGACGGGAGACGGGGAGACGGGGAGACGGGGAGACGGGGAGACGGGGAGACGGGAGACGAGGTCAGACGAGGTCAGACGGGGAGACGGGGAGACGAGGTCAGACGGGGAGACGGGGCGACGAGGTCAGACGGGGAGACGGGGAGACGGGGAGACGGGGAGACGGGGAGACGGGGAGACGGGGAGACGGGGAGACGGGGAGACGGGGAGACGGGGAGACGGGGAGACGGGGAGACGGGGAGACGGGGAGACGGGGAGACGAGGTCAGACGGGAGACGGGGAGACAGTCAGACGGGAGACGGGGAGACGGGGAGACGGGGAGACGGGGAGACGGAGAGACGGGGAGGAGACGGGGAGACGGGGAGACATCCACATGGCGTCCAGCTGGGTATCGAGCCGCAAAGTGGCCGTTTGGCAGACACCCTGAACAGTCACATTTTAACATCATTCATATAGTCACGCCTCAGAAGCATACGTATTTTAGATCACAAATACACCACGCACTGCCCGCCCATTTAGCTCATCATGCCGCCATTTAGCTCAGCTGGTGAAGTGTTGTGCCTGAAATTTAGCCAGCCTCGCGAGGTGGGTTCGTGTCGCTGCGGTCCTCACTGGTATCTCCCGGCCAGAATCGGACCTACATAGCAGGTGACGGCGGACAAGTGAGATGACGTCGCTCAGAGGCTCAGTGGACAGTGCTATAATTTAATAGCACGTAAAACGTTCACCACTTAATTATGCCAATAAACTGGAATAACGCGATCGGAAAGTAGGGTCAGAGTCGACACACCATGGTCTGCTGAACGAAAGGCGCCAGCGAGCGAAATCGTGCTCTGCTCTGCTGAGCGAAATGCGAGAAATTTCCATTAACAAAATCGAGCACCATTTGAGAAGAGAAAAATGCAACGCCATGGTGTAGCTTTGAGCTCTTAGTTGATGCATGCATGACACAATGGGATAATCAAATTCAGATTTCGCCCCAAAGAGAGTGCTCTACTGCGTACCAGCTCGGCAGCTGTGCACGCTGCTATAGCCGAACGTATAGGTCACCAGCACGTATCACGCACGTGTTTCGTGAACAAACAAAACAACTGCGAACATCTGCAATGTCATCAGCTGTTCGGCAGATCAACTGGCTCAAGGTTACTATACCAGTAAAACGCCTTTTTGGGCGATGACCGAGCGGGCGCGCACTGGTAAAGCTAAAACAGGTTTGAAATATGAAACGGTACGAGCGCACACGTGGTAGTAACACATAGTCCTTTTAGTCCTTTGAGTCCTTTTAGTCCTTTTAGTCCTTTAAGTCCCCTATAAAAATTGTCATGCATGCCAACATAAAAATTAAGTTTTATTCAATTGTACATGATCTCCTTTCTCGAATCCGCCAAAAAGGAGTACGTCCTGAGTGCTGCATGCTTCAGCGTATAAAAACGAATGCTTAGATAAATCAAGCCATTTTTTATCAAGAATGATCTTTAGGCAAATTATAATTAGTTTTATCATTTATGACCTCTTCCTCGAAATTAAAATATAATAGTACCAAAAAACGTTATATTAATATTTCGATCACAGATCTTCATCAGAAATTATACATTACCAAAACGACAATAATCAGAACGGGCGCACTTCTGATTATTGTCTGATTATTGTCGTTTTGGTAATGTATAATTTCTGATGAAGATCTGTGATCGAAATATTAATATAACGTTTTTTGGTACTATTATATTTTAATTTCGAGGAAGAGGTCATAAATGATAAAACTAATTATAATTTGCCTATACAATATGTTCCTCGCACAAGCACTAACCAATATAAAGAATGATCTTTGTTCATTTCGACGTCTGCGGGTGCCACGCGCTGTGGTACCACCCCTATCAGAACGCACCATAACAAAATCAAAATTGATTTGATGGTCCTATCCAATGGTGTAAACCCGATCTCAATCTGAGCAGTGGTTGCAAAGAAGTTATTAGCTTCAGAAAAGCGTCTGTATGGCCAGGTCGGGCCGGGTCAAATGTAAATTTGTCTAGTAAGTTGACGAGAAACCTCACCCTCTTGGCGGGGGCTGAACTGGCTGACAAAAATCACGAAAACACCGGTAGGACGACACGTGTCGCTGGCTTCTTGGTAGGGATTCAAACACGCCAAGGGAACCGATGCATACTGTTTAATGAACGTATATGCAAGGCAAGTCATATGCATCAATATTGATCAGTACGGAATTTTTGACGTCAAATGGCACGGAATGCTCGGCCTTGCGAAGCCTTTGGTCCCCACGAAAGCCCGTTTGAAGGCAGGAATCCGCGAATGATCTATTTTACCAGTAGGGAGCCCACACAGCTTTGAAAAAATACTCGATTGTGTGATACATTTAAATTCTTTAATTATATGTGTCATTTGAACCTTGGAAGCCGTGTCTCATTAAATTAAATCAACAATTGATCAATGCCACAGTCCTGTGACATTAATTCCTGAATTAACTGAAACAAAACCTAGCGGGAGCGAAGACCCGTCACGTGATGTGCACATGTTTCAGCGTAAATATTGACGCGCCGCGATATCTGAGCGAGAGAACGTACAGAGCAGGGTGACAGAGCGCACATTCCCGCTGCGAACTCGATTGAAATCAACATGCATGTGGCTCGTGAACGATCGACTGCGCAGTTGGCGATCCCTTCGATCAGACACCGTGATTCACGACTTAACAACAACGTCTACCTTATTAGCCCGTTCAACATATTCACACGATTACTATTTGATCAGCCCGACGAGCATACGACCGACTTGACCCTAACCGATACAAACCGGCTTGATCCACGACCAACCCCATCTGACGTTTGACCCACCTCTCTGACCTCTGATCAACCCCTCCATCCTGCTGACCTCCCACCAGCCCCTTCCCCAGCCCGTGACCTCTCACCAGCCCCTTCCCCAGCCCGTGACCTCTCTCCCCCACTGACCTGTAGCGTCACCGCTGTGTGACACTTCTTCAGTCTTCCCAGCTGTACCGGCGGGCCCGGACCGGCAGCAGCGGCGGCGGCGGCGGGCCCGGCTGCCGTCGCCCCGTCGATCACCGGAGTCGGCATCTCGACGGGTTCGACGGCTGCCGACGGCAGCGACGCCAACAGAGAGTGTCGCACGGGCATGTCCCAGCCGGCCGGCGCGGCGGCGGCGACACGACGTATGGTCCACCCGCGCCTTGTGCCTCGCCCGCCACGCCGCGGTGGTAGGGGGGTGGGGGGGGGGGCGCAGGGGGCGCCGAGGCGGCCTAGAGATGTGCAGTCACGTCCCGCAAGCTGCAATGGGAGTGGGGGGGGGGGGGGGGGTAAGTCATGACACGCAGTGTTGTAGAGGGGTGTCGGTGGATCGGTGGATCGTTAGTAGTTGTGGATAGGCATTGATGACATTTGGGATTTAGGGCGCGACGACGGTTGAGGTCTTTTCGCAGGCGAGGTAGGTGCTGGGGTTCACATGACGGCACCACATGAAATAAGCACGCAATACCTACTATTTCTATCTATTTACGCATTGAAAGACCGTTTGACATTCAGACCATACTACTCAATGCTGCGGTGTTCTTACTTCTTACGCTGTAAATTCACACCGGTGAAAACAAACACCTAGACTATAAGACATCTGAGACGTAAAACGCAGTGTGGTTAAACCCGGCTTTTAGGTGCTGCGATGTCACTAGTGTTTCATGCAATAGGGAAGTCATTTTTCGTTTCTCCATTTATCGAACTCTCTGGCCCCACTGTTCCTCGCTCATTAATTAACAATCGGCACCCGGTAACGGTTACAAAGGAACCTTACCGCCGCAGGCGAGGACGTTCAAGGTCAGTCGAGTCGCAGTCAGTGAACTCTGAATGTGGTCCACATAAAGCTTTTAACGATAACGCAATGGGCAAACACGCCTCCTTACTGGTCCCATAATTACAACAAAGGTAGGCATTCTGCAAATCGATTACAAGCACTCGTTCAACAGGGCACAGTGTTTCCTGGGGGCCCCTGGATAGTGTACAAAGTAAACATGTGTTCAAGGGAAATGTGCTGGTTTAAAGAGAAGGGAAATATAAATATGATTGTAGACGATAGTGTAATGAAATTTGTACTAAAGGATGATGGTTGCAGCCCATAAACCTAACTAAAGCTGCAACACAATAGACAATTAAGGCAATAAATGAGGTTATTACCTATTGTTTTATGGACATGTGTATTAATTAGTACAGACTCGTAAACCGATGCATCATAAGTGCGCAGCTCGCTCCACCGCTGGTCCCGCCACTGGCCCCACCGCTGGGGCCGCCGCTGGCCCCAGTTATGCACACGAGTTCGGTGAGGGTACCTACTAGCTACTACTCTTCAGACCTGAGGCCTGTGCCGCTCTCTCGAAAAGCCCCGGCGTCGCCAGCTGCTGGCCCAAGGCGAAGATTAACTTTTGCTGGGCATCGCTCCTCACAGCGACCGCTCCCTGGCCGCCGTTCGGCTGTATCAGTGCTGTATCAGTGCTGTATCAGTGCTGTATCAGTGCTGTATCAGTGCTGTAACAGTGCTGTATCAGTGCTGTATCAGTGCTGTATCAGTGCTGTATCAGTGCTGTATCAGTGCTGTATCAGTGCTGTATCAGTGCTGTATCAGTGCTGTATCAGTGCTGTATCAGTGCTGTATCAGTGCTGTATCAGTGCTGTATCAGTGCTGTATCAGTGCTGTATCAGTGCTGTATCAGTGCTGTATCAGTGCTGTATCAGTCTGGAAGTGTCCACCTCGGCGACACCAAGCAAGAATAACAACGCAGCCGCGGACAAACAGCACAGTGCCGGTTTCTCATGTAATTTTCCAACAAGAATTCTAGGACGCCAACAACACCCATCATAGCATTGTACGATCAGATGATCTGATGGTTGGCGGTGACGATTTTGATGCACTGAACTGAACGCTGATTTGGCGGTGCCACCACCAGCTTGCCCGGCGCACTGGAAATGCGAAGCCAGGGCCACACCCTCGCGCAATGCAAGCAGCGTTGGTTCCGGGTCACGGCCTCTGGCCACAGTCAGGTCCCTGAGCCAGAGACGGCGGGTCGATTACGCCAAACACCATGTCACTATCAATCAGCAGCTCTCTTCCACGAGCGACACCGACGCTGAGTAATGGTCAAATGTAACGTGTCTGCATGTGTAAGCTGCTTCACACGCCGTGCACTTCACAAGTTCTGGTACCGCCTCGGAAATATGTCGGGTTGCGCCAGTTCCGGCTGCACCGACTTGGTTGCTTAGGTCGTATTGGTAACACGCAGGGCACGTTGGAGTCAGTGCGTCTTCACCGTAATATCCCGACTCCCAGTCTCCAACGCAATATCCGGGTTTTGCTAGCATGCATATCCTCAATGGGCTCTCCTAAAGTGTAAGGCTTTCGGTCGGTCTGAAGTGCTTACTGAGGTTCCTATTCACTTCTCAAGGGATATGACACATGGGTAATGCTGGTCATCCACCACCGCTGGGCGGGGCGATAGAATCATTGAACATCAGTTTTTTTTGGCATATTGGAAACTGATTGCCAGTTTTTCTTTGTTTGTTTGGGGGGGGGGGGGTACAAATTGGAAACTGTGTGCCAACCTTGGTAGCCTCGAAAATGGCTGGCCTGGAGAACAGATAAACAGCTGCTGTCACTATGTACAGGACACTACAGTGTAGCGTAGTGTAGTGTAGTGCAGCATATTTCACACTACAGTCACAGTGTAGTGTGAGGTGATTGAAGACGCTGTGCAAGAGACATAACCTTAAGCAGGTCACATATGATGGGTGCCTTTAGGTAGAGATATCCATTTTAGCATATTGATACTCTGTTTTGTAGGTGTTGTTTTCTTCTTTCAACTTTTTGCTGGTGCATTTGGTGGCAGTCACCATTTTGTGTACTTTGTGACAACACAACTGTTGGGCCATGTATCACTGCTGAGGTCTAACTCATTGGCCTGAGCAGAGGAGGGGGCAGAAGATCTTCCCAGCAGTTAAATTTGAACCCATAATCCATGTATTTTGAGTCTGATGCTTCACCAAATAATCGATTCTGACCTCAATGTGCATTTTTGGTGATGATCTGGATCATTAGGTCTGGGATAAATGGTTTGCAGTTGTTGGCTAGTAGACCATGTGTTGCCCTGCATGCTGCATACCAGCATGCTGAGTACAATGTTAGCTGGGTCACAGCAGCCAGGGGGTAGTTAAGGCTGAGAGAACCATGACTCTCCTTTCAGCTTTCACAGATAGAGATTGGTGGCCATCTCAAACTACATACAGTATTTCATAGCTGAATGGCCGCCAAACAAAATCTGCCTCCACTTGTTTCTACTGCAAACAGGTGATATTATGCAGGTCTGGCAGTTGCTTGTTATTGTATTGTTTGCCACATAGCTGTGTGTCAGGACATCAATATCTTGATCTGGTGTCACATTGCTTCACCTGCTCTCAGAGCCATCATTCAGAGGCACAGTCTCCCCCATGCAGCTCTGCTTGCCCATATCAGTTGGGCAAACTAGGGGGAGGCAATCAAAAAGTTGATTGATCAAAAAGTTGATCGAAGTGGGCGGAGCAATGCCCTAATATGGGCATGCAATCAATATTTTGATTGGTTTTGGTACATCCCCACACTGAAACGTGTCATGTACATCGAAAGAAAGCCTATGTACATCATATTTTTGTTAGAAAAGAAAGACAAATTATTGATCTACAAAAATAGTGTTGTTCCAGTATCCACTGACTGTGTCTTTGTGTCTTTCTGAATACAAATAAAAAGTATTTCCTAAATTCATCAAATCGAGGTCATTTGTTATGCTTCCTAGTGAACTAATTATTTATCAGATGATTCCATTTGGATTAATTATTAATATCATTTGATTTCAGCTTACTTTTCCAGTATAACATTAACAATAAAATTAACATTAGCATTATAACATTTTCAGTATAAGTTAACATAATCAATATATTGATTAGCCAGCTGTTTGCACAATCAAAAAGTTGATCGCCGCCGTAATTTTCAGATGCCCGTAATCAATTTGTTGATTGCCGTAGATCATCGAATGCACGTTCATTTATTTTTATTTTAAGTAGCTTTCATATAATCTGCATAGTTTCATATTTTTACTTGCTGATTCTGTGGTTTTGGGTTTATTTTATCGCTTGATTATTCAAATATTGACGGGTTACTGAAGGTCTGCAAGCATGCCCTTATAAGGGCATCGCTCCGCCCACTTCGATCAACTTTTTGATCGATCAACTTTTTGATTGCCTCCCCGTAGTTTGTCCAACTGATATAGTTAGCTCAGTCTAGAGAGCGCGCTGGGTTTATGATCCAACTCAACTTAGCAAGGTGGGTTTGAGATGCTTCTACACTGCTATTTGTCCCTGGTGGGGATAACCTGTGGCCAGTTGCATTGGCTGCATTCAAGGTCAGATGAAGCCAGGGAACCAGGCAGACTGTCCATGGTCATTCGGGGAAGTGCAACTTTCTCCACTAAATGCTGCTGATGATCTGGAATTGTATGATCAGATGGTGGGGTCAACAAGACTCACACAAGCTTTACTTGGCTTGGGTCATGATCTCAGAAATATATTAAAACAAAACATTCTACCTAAATATATAAAGTCTTCAGGCTGGTGTGTCTCACTGTAACAAAACATGATTCCTTTTGCTCATCTCCCTCACTTCCAAAGCCTAGGTACTGTGCTGCAGAGAAACCCATCACAATAGTTGTCTCCAGATCTCCCAGGAAACTTTAAATTGAAATAGTGCCTTCCTTATAGCTCAGTCAGGACTTGCAAATAGTGTAGAAGTCTTCTTGGGATTGATGCGAAGCCAACTGAATTCTTCACCTTTGGTAAAGGTGAAGAATTCAGTCCTTTGCCAACTTTGCTATAAGGGGTCATCCCTTCAAGATTTGCAAGCCTTTGGCATCTACAAGGTTTAATGTTCTGCATTCTCTGTATCAGTTGTGAATAACTGGAATGGCCACTCCCGTCCCAACTGACGTCTTGTGCTCCTTCAATACACATGCAGGATCACAATCACACTGGATACCTATTGTGCACACATCGAGCGAGCCCCTGATACCAACTAAGTTGAAGTCATGATAATAACAGATATCACAAGCTCAATGAGAGCAGTTCTTACAGGCATATTGGCCTCAACAATCCAGATAACCACTAAGCAAACTAAGATAGTGTATGAACATAAGTAAACCAAGAAGGCATAGGTCAGGGCCTTTTCAAGGCTGGTTTCTTCAAAATAATCCCTAACTCATTAACTATTGCTTGACGATAAATCTGTATATTCAAAACCATCCACGATGTGGCTTTTCTGGTTTCACGTCGATTACAAGCCTATTACACCTATACCTACGATGCAGTGGTCTCACATTTCCACATACGCAGCAGTAATGTATGTTATTAAAGACCCGAAATATGCGATAATGACGGCCCAGACGAAACTACTCTACTATCTATGTGAATACTTTGATTTTAAATCCCAAAGGATAACCAGTCGTACTCACGGCAGATAAAAAAAAAAACAATGTCGTACTCAGGGGGATGTCGTGCTGTGCTTCGCCATAGGCAAATTGGGGATTTGTGACGTCACAAATCGACAATTCCTGCGCGGATCTTACGTTAGTGACGCGCACCGCCGCCATCTTTAAACTTGTTTATAAACGAGTTGATCGATATTATTTCAGATTGGATTCACTGACGCCTGTCGTTATTAATTTAGTCTGAGAGCGAAGTTGATCTGACAATGCCACATTGCGCTGTTTCCAAATGCTCCAACAACTCTAGAAACAGTCCAGGACTCTCATTCTTTTCATTCCCCAAAGTAAGTCATTTAAAATCAGAATGGCTGCATAGGTGTGCCAGGAAGGACGAAGTAGTCGTTAAAACTGCCCGAGTTTGTGGAAAACATTTCCTGGATGATGATCTGGACGAATCATATAAAATTCAGCGATCTGTCCTCCCATCACATGTGAAGTTGAGGTCCAAGCTGAAGACTGGAGCAGTGCCATCGCTCAACCTACCATCATCAACCTTCACCAGGCAAGCTGCATTAGTTTACATTTATGCTGTCACAGTTCTGCATGTTTTTTTCTCAATTACATTCTTGTTTCATACCCCACAATGTTAATTTTTTTTCTTCTCATTTTGTTAATGTGAACAATGTGAATGACAAACATGTGGCCTTACCATAACCATATGCCAACATGTTTAACGTTTGCGAGTGATTTTTGGATTTGCTAGCTATGTATGTTTGCAATTTGCATGTTTATTTGTATTTATGTCTTGGTGCACATGTTTTCCATTGTCACAACTCACATGCTTGTTTTATTTCATTGACATGCGATGGCGAAAAGCCATTAAGTACAGTGTGTCAGTGAACCTGATTAAATAAACAACTCGACTCGACTTGACAGTACACCTAACCTATACACGAGGCGGAATCCTGCACACATGTCTCAATCCTGATATAGCATGTGTACCTGTTGGCTGCTATTCATCCAGATTATGGAGACATAATTGCTGAATGCTAGTTTTTTTAGGTAATTGTGTATTAATTAATGTTTCCCTTTCATTATAGGAAACCAGAAGCAGCATCAGCACATCGAGATGTGCGCATGCAGCAGCGATCCCTCAAGAAGCTGAGCGATGAGCTGACCTCTGGAGACTCTGGCCAAGAACTGTCAAGGTATGATTGTTCGCATATTATGCAAGATAAGGAGGCTCACAATTGTAGTGCTGTCGTGATAAACAAGAAAAGCGTAACTCACATTTGACAGATTTTGATATTTTGGTATCCTTTGATAGCTAACAGTTTTATATCACATTTGTATCAGTCTGATCAATACTCTTGACACTGTAACACAAAGCAGATAAGAACATACAATATGATCTCCTGCAAAAGTGCCAAATGTGAGTTATGTTTAAACGTTTTTGTTGCTTTTCACATCAGGTGGTGACCCCATTATTCATTAATGCCGAGAGGGATCTATACACCCTTTTACGCCCCATTTAGGCGGCAGTGCACGCATTTAAGAAATAGTGCAGACGATTTTGGCCTGTCAGCATAGCGTGTTCAAATATCGAACTGCCGCCCATGCTTCATATCAAACGATTTGCAGTGACGAGCGGGAATATTGATGCAAATGTCATTTGCCTATTTCTATTTTATCTGTCTCTATTCGGCATTACGAATCGTTTAATATGTGGCTTTGCCCCTTTTGACCTGATATGATATTTGACACTAGGTCAAATAGTAACCTTGACCTTTTTGGGTCAAACTGGGTATCTTCTGATTCCTCTCATAGAGAGCAACTCGTTGGTGGCTAAAGTTTTGATCTAGCATAAATAACAAGGAAGTTATACAAGAAAAGCATTTGTTTCTCCGGAATGAAGGATCCGAATATGCCTTATATGTCTTGCTAAAACGGCGCCTGCAACTTTTCAATCGCTTAGGCAATTAATTAGTGATAAGGATCGCACTATTCGCTAACTGTGAAGAAAAATTGAAGACAAGTTAACGGTTCAATTTTATATAAAATGCCATTCGCCAAAACCCTGCATACGAGGGGTTACGTGGCGCACGTGCAGGCATTGACGGTGATTGACCTCCATGCGGCTAAAACCACTCGCACCAGTTATGACATGAACAGATACACCATCTTGCAAAATTGCAACGGTCTGGGTGGTATAGTTTGTTAAATATAGCATATTGGTCCAGAGAGGGGTACCACATGCACGTGCCAAGTGCACCTCTTGATCCAATGGACAAGTCTCGGAAAGTACGTGTCAGGACCAAGTGCACCTAGGGTGCAGTGTCAGAAAAGTGGCCCATTTCTATGGTTTTTTTTTAACTTGGTAGTTTTGCTCTGTGAAATTTGCGACTGTACAGAATCAAGTTTTTTAGTATGTGATGGTGAGTCCTACACCGCCGCCGCTGGTGCATCTAAACGTGACATTCTGCCAGCAGAGACTCTGAAGGTGCAAAAACTGTGTGATAAGTGCAAAAAAATGATTTATTGCACGTTTTATTCTGTCATTTGCTAAGGAAGCTTGTTTTTGTACCAATACACACCAAAGGCCTAAGTTTTAGAATATAATTATGATTGATCCTATAAAGTATGTGATAATGGTCTTGAAGGCTACATTGATGGTTAAAAAAAATAACCCTGAAGTCCTGACAGATTGGTTAGATGCCACTGATGGTAATGATAGTCCAAATTAGATAATCGGACCTAATCTCTTATCTTGTCGTATTGCTTTCGGTATTTAATAGTCTGAGTAATCATATTTATTTGGCCTTGTGATTAAATTTGGTGGAAACCGGACTGTGTCGCTAAAACTATTTGCTGACACTGGTTATGGTAGCTGTTCCTCATTATTTGACTCATTGTTCCTCATCCTAATTATTTGACATTGACTATGACTTCCAAAGTCATGATCAACCCATACTAATTAGGTATCTTCCTGTCTAACACGATGAAGGATATATTAGTGATATAATGTTTCATGTTAAACACAAATATACACAACACCTGAAATAAGCAATGCACAATAAAACTAAACTGGCTTCATTGTTTAAAAAAACATAAAACATATTTTGCTTGGAGTACAAAATATCAGTTCTTTACAGTTTTAAATGTGCAGAACAAACTTTCCTGGTGTACAAAAATATTAGCAAGTGTTAACTTTTCCAACCATGTCAGGCCTCGGCCACTATCATCCCTCAGGATTTGCCCCTTTTCTCCACTATTCTGAACTTCAGATCGTCTTGCCATTAGTGTGGCCCGTTTTAACACTTGCTGTTTCTCTGTCGCTGCTTCCAGGGACAGAGACGGTGACAGTCCTGCTGCTGAACTGTCTGCGCCTGCTCCTGGAAACCCTGGACCGGATCCTGGATCCCCAGTGATCATCTTCGAGGACACGACACCTCTGGAACAGGTTGTGCGTCTTGAAGGGGAGCTGCGGGACCTGCAGAAGCGTCTCTGCAAGCTGAGCAGGAAGTGGCGTAATGAGAAGAGGACTCTCCAGCGCCAGTTGCGGGTCGCCACTAAAAAAGGAGCTCAGCTGGATCGTCTGCTGAAGTCCGGCGTTCTGTCCGAACGTCAGGTGCGCCAGGCGGCGACAGGTCGCCGGATCCGCTGGTCTCCTGGAGATGTGTCCAAGGCGCTCGGTCTGCGGTGCCTCACGCGCAGATGCCCGCCGGAGCCGGCCGTCTACGGACTCGTGTAATTGAGCTGCGACTAACGCCGCCACCGCGCTGGTGTGCGCTGCCGTGCCCGCCGGAGCCGGCCGTCTACGGACTCGTGTAATTGAGCTGCGACTAACGCCGCCACCGCACTGGTGTGCGCTGCCGTGCCCGCCGGAGCCGGCCGTCTACGGACTCCTGTAATTGAGCTGCGACTACAGCCGTCACCGCGCTGGTGTGCGCTGCCGTGCCCGCCGGAGCCGGCCGTCTACAGACTCGTGTAATTGAGCTGCGACTAACGCCGCCACCGCGCTGGTGTGCGCTGCTGTGCCCGCCGGAGCCGGCCGTCTACGGACTCGTGTAATTGAGCTGCGACTACAGCCGTCACCGCGCTGGTGTGCGCTGCCGTGCCCGCCGGAGCCGGCCGTCTACGGACTCCTGTAATTGAGCTGCGACTACAGCCGTCACCGCGCTGGTGTGCGCTGCCGTGCCCGCCGGAGCCGTGTTGAGCTGTGACTACAGCCCCGCCTGGGCGACCCGGGCCATCTGGTGGACTGGGCGATCGTGGAGCAGGTATGGCTGCATGGGGACGAGCCCACCTCGTGCCCGATCTGGCTGTACCAGCCGCAGGCGGCGCGCGTCACACGCCTACTGCTGCGTCTGCCTGGTGCACTACCTGGCGCTCAGCGACCAGGCGGTATGGAAATGCCCCATCTGCGAGGAGACGGTGCAGCCGGACCAGGTGCGCCGCTGCCGGCTGGTGCCGCGGCCGCGGGCGCGCCTCGGAGACACCGTGGCCTTTCGGCTGGTGCGCCGCCAGCCGAGCTCGCCGCTCGGCCAGCTGGTAGAAGACGACGCCGAGCCCTACGAGAAGCTGGTCACGCTGGGAGACGCGGAGCGACAGAGGCTGATTAGGATCATACTGGCCACACCCAAACAGGTACGGTGATCGGCGGCGGCGGGGAGGGGGGGGGGGGGGGGGGCAGGCAGGCCCGACTGGTGACTGTCGTTAATGCATGATAACTTGTCATGATGCCTAGATCAACTTTCACCAAAAGTGCATGTTATGTCGGCTCAATATGATATAACTGCTGTTTTCACGTGAAAAAGACCAATAATAACCCGATATGTATCATTACTAGTTCAACACTCGTATGCATCTGTATTATAGTCCTTGTTCGGCTCAATTTCCTCTTCCTCCTCAATCACCAAGTGTGTGGCTTGAAGTGTAACAGGTGTTTTCCTATGCTTGTGTGTGTGCGTCAGGTGGCGTCCGAGATCCTGGCGCCGGAGCGCGCCGCGCTGGAGCACCGGCTGGTGGAGCTGGCCGACGACCGGAGGCGTGCTTCGTCCAGCAGGCTCTCGCCGAGCTGGAGGAGCAGGAGGCGGCCATGGCCGAGCGCGCGCTGGCCACGCTGGCCAAGCCGCAGCGGCCCGACCCGGCCACGGCGGCCGAGCACGCCACGCCTCTGCCGACAGCCGTCGCCGACAGCGCCATCGTCTACCGCTCGGCGTTCGACGAGCAGACTGGAGGACGCAGCGGCCGAGCCTGCCGAGGCGGCCAGCGGCGCGCGCCAGCACTCCGTCGACGAGACCTCCTGCACGGAGGTGACGACCGCCGACCTGGAGTGCCGCCGACGGCCGCCAGGTCGGGGTTTCAGCCGTACGGAGGTGGAATTAGTGCTGCCTGCTGCGCTGTGACTTCGACCGCCACCGGGCGGGTGTGCGATGCCGTGCCCACCGGAGCGGACTGTGACAGGTCGGGGCTTCAGCCGTGCGGGGGTGGGCGTGGGGTCAGTGATGCCCTCCTACGGACGCCTGACTAGCTGTGACTGCAGTCGCCACCGGGTGGGTGTGCGGTGCCGTGACCCCCGGAGCGGACTGCCCAGCTAGGTTCGGGAATAAGGACGGGCCGTGTCCAGCTATGTGTATACGTTACCCGTTTGATTTAAAATAATTATGCAGTCAACCCGGAATTTCCTGATCGGGCGGTATGGTCCAGGACCCGCGCAGCAAGTACAATTTAGCGTGGGTTCTTACTTCAGAAATCCACCCATTCAAAGCATTCGGACTATTTTTTAAATGTATGCATAGCATGACTCAATTATTTATATTTTTTAATAAATAATACCCGCGTTTTAAATAATTTTAATAAATTTTAATCATTTAATTATATTTATGAAATGATCCAGAACACATGTGTCATAAGAGTCGAGACGACTGTAAGTCGTATCACTATATACTCTATAGTGATATCAGCAGGGATGCGGAGCGGGGCCGGAGCCGCCGGAGCCGCTGGAACATTTTGCTCGGAGCCGGGGCCGGAGCCGGAGCCGTCAAAATGGCTCGGCTCCGGCTCCGAACGAGATGTGGAATCAAGCAAAATTAGCAAACATGAAATAAACGTGTCATGTCTAGTGGCAAGTATGGCTCCTTGGAAGAAAACACATTTTTTAACATGGGTTGAATGATCACGTTTGGGATGTACGGAACCAGAGCCGGAGCCGCTAGATTCTGCCCGGAGCCGGAGCCGGAGCCGTCGGGACATTTTACTCGGAGCCGGAGGCGGAGCCGAGATGCTTCCCCGGAGCCCGAGCCAGAGCCGACCCAAATGTGTACGGCTCCGCATCCCTGGTGATATGAGGTACTATAGTGATCCATGTTGTATATCAATATCGGACCCGTTGAGGGCGTGGCTGTTGATGGACCGTGCCCGAATACAAATATGATTAATTTGACCTTTGGTTTTGACTTGACCTTACCGATGTGGCCTTCAGGACATGGGGAGGGGGTGAATCTACGCATGGATAGTTCTCGTTTGCCGCCTCTCCCGTCTCCCTCCGATGCTCGGTTTGGGTTAGGCGGGGTAGGGGCGAACTCCCCACCACGGCCCGGTAGCCCAGATGGGAGGGCCGGCAAAACGGCAATGGTCACAATCGAAAGGTGTGATACTGGCATCGTGAATGAAAAAGGTGAGGCAAAGCACCAAAGGTCAATACCGTGTCGTTTGCCGCAACGCCATTAAAGGCAAAGCCTACCAAATAACGTTAAATTTTTGCCACGATCCGGGTTCGAACCCCGGTCGCCGGATTAGCAGGCGGATATTAGCTGGAGGTAACTTTTTAATCGCCTTGTATCAAATTATCTGATATAGATAGAGCAAAAATGTATTTGGATAAAAGATAGAGCTTGAAATGGTCTTCCCTATGCCGCAAATAGAACATGACGGAGACAAAGAGGTTTTTCGTACCAGGCCTCCAAAGATGACCCATTTTCATTACTTGAATATGGGGAACGGATTCTGCGACCTTGTGACGTCACGGATTTTCGTAAAAACCCCGGATGACTTTACCTAGTATATACGGCCTTGGTCGTACTGGTATGTGTTTTGTGGAATGCTCTCGGTCTCAACCAAGGCCGTAAGAGAGCTAGAGTCATCCGGGATTTTAGCGCCCCAATCACAACATTAAGGTGACGTCACTGGTTCTCTGGTCCGACTCGGCTGTCCCCGCACCCTCGGTGCGGTGCGAATATATATATTAGGCGGATTCGAGAAGGGGGGGGGGGGGGCAGCCGCCCCCCCAACAATTTTGATTTTAACATTACGCCTATGGGCGTTGCAAGGAAAGAATCGACTTCAGAATGCCTCCTGCCCCCCAACTTGAACATAGTTCCTACGCCCCTGTACGATCCTATTTAAGATTACGTTTACCGCGGGTAATTATCCCTCTATTAATTCATGCTGATGGGGAGACGGCCATGCGCTGCCCGGTCTGTGTGAGGGGCGTCTGGCGAGACGGCCATACGTACGCTGCACCCGTCTGACTGAGGGATGATACGGCCATACGCTGCCCAGGTCTGGCTGAGGGGTGAGACGGTCATACGCTGCCCCGATCAGGCTGAGGGGGGAAGGGAGAGACGGCCATACGCTGCCCTGATCTGGCTGAGGGGTGAGACGGTCATACGCTGCCCTGGTCTGGCTGAGGTGCGAGACGGCCATACGCTGCACCGGTCTGACTGAGGGGTGAGACGGACATACGCTGCCCCCGGTCTGACTGAGGGGTGAGACGGCTATATGCTGTCCCGGTCTGGCTGAGGGGGAGACGGCCATACGCTGCCCCAGTCTGGCTTAGGAGCGAGACGGCATACGCTACAAGTCTGACTGAGTGGTGAGACGGTCATACGCTGCCCCGGTCCGGCTGAGGGAGGGGGGGGGGGGACGGCCTCACGCTGCCCCGGTCTGGCTGAGCGGCGAGACGGTCATACGCTGCACCAGACTGACTGAAGGGTGAGACGGCCATACGCTGCCCCGGTCTGACTGAGGGGTGAGACGGCCATACGCTGGACCGGTCTGACTGAGGAGTGAGACGGCCATACGCTGACCCGGTCTGACTGAGGGCTGAGACGGCTATACGCTGCCCCGGTCCCTGGCTGAGAGGGGGGGGGGGGAGACGGCCATACGCTGCCCCGGTCTGGCTGAGGGGTGAGACGGCCATACGCTGATCCGGTCTGGCTGAGTGGCGAGACGGGCATACGCTGCACCGGTCCCGCTGAGGGGCTAGACGGCCACACGCTGCCCCGGTCTGGCTGAGGGGCGAGAAATGGCATTGTTTTGGCTAAATGTTCAAGTTATGCTTAACAAAAACTTTTAAAAAAGCATAGCCTTATAACCTAACTACCTAACTTACTTATTTAAAGGGAATAGTTCACCTTTAACATGGAGTTTTGGACTGAGATAGAAGATTTGTAGAGCAGATCTAAAAATTGGTTGTGGTGAAAGAATTACCTCCCTACGTTAAGTAATTTCGACATAGGACTAGTGGGCCCGGTTTCAATTCCGCTGTTCCGGGCCACGATCAATTCCCCCGCCACTCGCCGCCGCTCGCCGCCTTCCCTCGCCGCTCGCCGCCGGAGGCAGGTACACTCTCTGGCACGTAGTCTCTGGTCACGACGCCTCGTTAATATCCGCTCAGCCGCCCGGGCGGCGCGGCGGCCTCTTGTCAGAGACTGTACTTGGCGTCAGGCGGAGCGGGGGAGCCGTAACGCCTGCTGCTATCGTACGATTTCTTGTGAAATAGAAAGAGAAACTTACTTCTTTCTCCACATATATCCATCAGTTGTCCAAACCAAAGTCATATTCGTGGTTTTGAGCTCAAGATGCACCGTATGGTTGAACTTCTAGACAACTTTCAAGGTGACCTATTCACCTTCAACAGTGCACCTTCACCTTCAACATGTTCACCTTCAACATGGGGTTTTGAACTGAAATAGCAGTTTTGTAGCCCGTGTTGAGAAATCCTTATCTGGAACTCTTCTTGGCTGAAAAGACTCTCCAGCCGAAGATATTTGACTTTTTGGCGAAGGAATACGGCGCATATATGATGTACCGTACCGTCTGAAAGTGCCAGCACTGCCATGGAGCATGCGCAGACCAATAACGCACACAATAAAATCAATAATTTACGACCTTCTGTCCTGAATTGGCACGATGTAGGACCATTTTTGAAAAGAAAAAAAGAAACTGTATTAAAAAATATAATAAAATCGTGTTCTGAAAAATTTCCGAAGGTGAACTATTTCCTTTAAAGGAAATAGTTCACCTTCAACATTAGTTTTAAATTGAGATAGCTGTTTTGTAGCCCATGTTGGGAAACCCCTATCTGCAAGTTTCCTTGACTGAAAAAAGACTCTCCAGCCGAAGATATTTGACTTTTTGGCGAAGGAATTCGGCGCATATATGATATACCGTACCGTCTGAAAGTGCCAGCACTGCCATGGAGCATGCGCAGACCAATAACGCACACCATAACATTAATGATTTACGACCTTCTGTCCTGTATTGGCGCGATGTAGGACCATTTTTGAAAATAAAAAAAGAAACTGTATTCAAAATATAATAAAATCGTGTTCTGAAAAAAATTCCGAAGGTGAACTATTTCCTTTAACGGCGACGACTTCAAATTGCCGCTCGTCAACACCCGTCAAAAGACCGCAAAACACTCGAAAACGCATCTGCGGCGACGAGGCTGGCCACCCAGAGCACCAGTGACGCCATCGCCGTCATGACAGTCATCACAGCCGCTCGGCAGCCGATACATGGGGAATCCCGGGATGACACCCCCTGGTCTCAACCCCCTTTGTATAAATTAGCGCCATTTATGGTGGAGCTGAGTCAAAACTGACGCGAACTTATTATAGCTTAACCACTAATTTATATTTTGTGGAAGCACGCCTCATTTGGAAAATATCAACGTCTGAATGCTGTAATATATGCTTTATGAAACAAATTGTATATTAATATAATTCATTGTGATTTTTTTAAGGACATTGAACAAAAGTTACAACCAATTTTGAAAGCTACAATATGATTGAAAGCGATTCATAAATACATTTCTAACTCAGGATTTAGTTTGTCATCGTATACATTGATGTATTATTTACAAGGGAAGGCAGCATTATCTAAAATAATTGAACAAAATTGTGCATTTTCAAAGCTATCAGTAAATAAATGCTATTTATCCAGTGTTTATTGTTAATGTTAATGTAGACATAAATGGTGTATGTTTTGCAAAATGAGACGAATTGAAACGCGCAGATGTATTTTATGCACAGCGCTAAGGAAATTGTGATAAGGGTGTCGGCGCGGCTCTAGTGATAGGTTGATTGGGGATATGTATTTCTGTGTACAGTGCAAATATAAGTCTGCGTAATTATAGGGGATTTATATAGTTTATTGTTGCTGAGTGCTCACTTTTCCATAGTGTTCAGTGAGGTACACGTATAGGGTGTTGGAAGTCGGCGCGGCCTGGTGCAAAACTGCTACAGGACCATGTCTGGACAAACAGGTGGGGCAGGTAAGGGTGTAATCATGGGTGGAACTTTAATGTAAATTGGGGTTGTAGCTACAACCCCAATAATTTTGGAATTTAACATTACGCCTATGACACAATGTGTTACAATGGGCTCTTAACAACTAAGTGCAACCCCAATTATTTTCAAAAAGTTATGCCTTAGGGTGTAATTTGTGATAGTCTTGATTAAATACTTATGAATTACGTATAAAGCTTTTGATTTATTTGACGGTCGTATTCCGCTTTTGCACACCTTTTTATAGGAAAATTGAATATTGTATACTAATCCTACACATCTGATTTCATCAGAACTGCACTCAACAGGGACATTCTCAGTACATACCTGGCAATAATGATTTTTATCACCCGTCAATCACCTCAGCCGACCGGAAGGACTCCGCCATTACACCTGAAATGTAAACATCTGCTGTTTTTTGTGTGAAATGTGCCAGATATGTATCCAGTAAGGTCACCTCGTGGTAGCAGCCGCTGCGCAGCCGACCTTCTGTCAACGCTCCACCAGGAACAGAGGTTTAGTGAGAGTGTGATAGGTTTAGTGGTCAACCAGATACACATGACGTCATATGATAGCCAGTATCTGACACATTTCTGCACCCACATTGTTTACATTGTAATGGCAGAGTCGTTGCAGGCGTTCGGCTGAGGCTATTGACAGGTGATAAAAATCATTATTGTTAGGTAAGTACTGATAATGTCCCTGTTTTGAGTGCAGTTCTGATGAAATCAGACATGTGGAATTTGTATACAATATTAAATTTGCCTATATAAAGGTGTGCAAAAGTGGAATATCACTGATTTGACTGCTTTCACAGACAAAACAATATCAATACTTTCCAAGTAATCATATTTTAATTTCTCGTCATTGCCTTTGGGAGTGTCCATGAGATGAAGATGTGTACAGTCGGTCTCATAATGATCTTTCCTTACCATGTTTCTAAAACTTATATAATTTCACTTCTGTGTACATGAAGGACTGATTTAAGGGAACATGTGGTACCTACCTAGGTAGGTACCACATGTTCCCTTAAAGCAGTCCTTCATGTATATATCTATACTATACTATGAATGTCAGGAAAGGATATAGGCAAGGATGGCCTGTGGCATGCCGGTCTGCTTTTAGGTTTCTCCTGTTAGTTTAAACATGTCCTTCCAGTTGTTGTCCAGTTTGTTCTTGAACACATTTGTTTAGGGTGCTGTGACAACTTATTCTGGTAAGCCGTTCCAATGGTTGATGACGAAGACTGAGAAGAAATTATGTTGGATAACCTTATTTGCTGCCAGTTTGGAGAGTTTCAGAGTGTGACCTTTACCTATTGTGCCTTGATATGCTGGGGCCAGGACAAAGAGTCTTGAGGAGTCTATTCTTATTTTTCCTGTCATGATCTTGTACACAAGATCATGTCTCCTCATTCTTCTATAATGCAGGCTTGGCAAACAAAGTCTCCTCAGTTTGTCTTGGTATGGCAGGTGTCAGATAGCTGCTACCATCTTAGTTGTGCGCCTCTGGACTCTCAATCTTGTCTTGGTCTCCACACATAACTGGTCCCCAAACACTGTTACTTTACTCAAGTATAGGTTGTACCATTGTCTTGTATACCAAGGGCAAGGTGATCTTGTCAAGGTTCAGGTAAGTTTGCTTGATTATTCCTGGTGTTTTGAAGCCTTTAGACACTACCGATGACGTCTGTCTGTGGAATTGTAGACTTTCCTCAATTTGTAGTCTGAGATCCTTTTTCATGATTGTCGTTTCAAGCATGTGCCCCAGCATGTGATATTCTTGCTCAGGGTTTGAAGCTCCAAGATGCATGATCTTACATTTGGTGCAGTTAAATGGCAGCTGCCATCTAGCAGACCAAGCAGTTAGGGCGTCAAGATCCAGCTGAAATGAGTGCATCTGTACAGTTCTTGATTGGCCTATGCACTTTGGTATCATCTGTGTAGATCAGGACTTGTTATGTCAATGAACCCAATGGTTATATCATCATAATGGAACAATATCAATTGATGTTCTCATATTTGGATCACCTTATATTTAAATCACAAAGCCCAAAGTAGTTCCATTGTTTTGTTTTTTTCTTGTGAATTGGTGTGCTGCTTATGAAAAACTTGCCCCATTTTCAGCTGGTCAGTGAGACTGTAGAGCAAAGCAAGGATCTCAGTATGAGTCAACTCTATTGTGTCCTAAATATGAACAGGGCAAAACACATACTGGCTAAATTTCATCAGCCTCATGATTGTCTTTGCTTATGAAGCACATTTTCAAGTTAACCAGATCATGCATGGTTCACTGATGTTCTTGCAGGAATCTTAGAAAATGGCGAATTTGAATGAGAAATAATATCCAAATGATTGCTGTCCACTTTCACTTCTTTTGGTGCTGTCTTTCTATCCTTTAAATGAGATATCATTGGTGGAGGAAACACAAATATTTGTACATTTGTCTTTGGGCGGGCTTGTGACACTAACTGTGTGAAGGATAGTCGTATTGCTTGAGGTGCTGCTTTCTACTGAGCTGGATGCTCAAATGACAATTGTTTCCACCCATGCTCTACTCTTGAGACATCTTACCACCATATTGATCGAAGAGCATTGACTCAAAGCATGTTTTGGTGAAGCCCTGAAACTCTTATCCATAATTAACCAAGCTAGCATAATCTGAACCATTTTATTTTCATTATTTTTAAGTATTTTAATTCTCTGTTTATCCTTTTTGCCCCAAAATTAGCAAGGGGTACATTTAATGATAACCTGCATGACTGGACATCCTGCCTCATTTCACTCAGTAATTATTTTGCACAATGTCTTCAGTGGTAGTAGTCACCTACACTTAATCTGTTAATGAAGGCAATGCATTTTTGTCTGATTTGATGTATTATAGGTCCAGCATCTCAAGTATTCAAGTTTTTTATGATCAAGAGTGGTTGGTAGTGTAATATTACATTTTACTTCATTTCCAGGGCTCCTTGCTGGTGCGTATTTATGACACATTAATTCCTATTCCATTTGATATAATTCTTATTTATCATTCCTCCCACTTTACCTGATCAAAATAGCGCTTGGTCATCATCTATTGCCACCTCATCTTCCTTCGATTTTTTGTCTTCTCCCTGACACTCATGGAGCTTTTTAAGAATAACTGGAGTGATTTCACCTTTAAACAAATCCTTCCTGGTGTCTTATGGTGTGTGCTGCACACAGACACATGCTAACATACATCGAACCGTCATCAAAGAAGAAGTGTTCAATTATGCTGGAAGGGGCTTTTATTGTGGTAATTGGTAATGCATCTGGTTGTATTTAAGAGTTTTGAAGGTTTCCTTTGTTGCAAGTTCAATAACAGTTAATTGTTTTTCAATATGCAGTTCTGTAGTACACATGAAGGAGATTATGGCACCTGAAGTATTATCTTTTACTGATATGCTTCACTTACTGTATGCACTTAACTTTCTGGACACTTCATTGTGAGATGGGAGATTGATGATAATGTTATAGCCCAACAAATGTTGATCTGTTCAATATGGGTGTTACATGATCTAGTAGTTAGTGTTTTCTCTAAAGCCTAAATCATCATTGTTCATCATTATTGATGCACATAGGTGGGTACCGTTACTTCAAAATGTAACTTCGTTACTCGTTACTCCGTTACATCGTCAAAAATGTAACGGAAGTTACAGTTACTCAGTTACTTTTGTAAAACGAAGTCATATCAATTCCGACAGAATTCAGATAGAGAAGTGAAACCGGTACCAATGTGTTTGTCTCGTTGAGGCACGTCTCCCAATATGCAGCATGACCGTCTTGGGTCACCACTGACCTTGACCTGAGGTGAAATTTCTAAGTTGACCTAAACTGGTCAACATTAATACATTTAGAAGCATCTTGGCGAGACGAACAAGATGGCGTCAATTATTGCCTTATCTGTATTAACCCTCGCCCTACGGGAGCTTTTTTCACCTTCGCCTACGGGGGTCCTAAAAAGACCCCCTGTTACTTACAAACCAAGCAACATAGAGCAACACGGTAAGAACCAACATGTTGCCTGCCATGTTTGTAATCTAACGGTATGAAATGTTTAGGTTTCGGGTCAACGAGTGACCTTCCAGGTCAAGTGAATGACTTCGATCGACCACGTCCTGAACAGCGATAATGCTCTGTCAGAAAACCTCAAAATTAGAAATTGATAAATGTAAATAAAAAGGCATTTTCCTAGACCAGTTTTGTCTCAGAAGTACAGAAAAGGTAATTATTTATTCGTATCTGGTAAAAAAAAGTCCAAAAAAGTTATTAAAAAAATGACATCATGAATTTCTTACACTTAAGGAGCCATCACTCAGTCAAAAATAGAGATATTTCTTTGAAATTTGGTTTGAGTATTGTCCATACTCAGTTCTCTGACATATATTCCGTTTTTTAACATCTTTGAAAATTTTGATTTTGTGGGGATTAAAAAAAAATCAGTTTGTTCATTTTGGGGGTCAAAAACCCAAAATTTCGCAAATCCTAGATTGCCATTTGAAATAAAATGACATTTTATATCTTTGCTTAATTGCGTTTGCAATTTGCTTTAAAACTCTGTTTTCTACGATTTTTCCAACATTTATCGTTTTTCCACCAACATGACGTCATGCATGAACATGACATGACATGAACCCCCATGACATGACATGAACATGACCACCAACATGACATGAACATGACGTCAAAACATCATTATTTTCCAAATTTCTCAACCAATTTCAATGCAATTTTTTACAGCATACATATAATTGTTTTATACTTAGCTACTGCAAATTGCAGCAAGATGTGCCACATGTTTAAAAAGTTATGCAAGAAAAACCTCAGGGGGGGGGGGGTCGTTTTAGGACCCCCTCCGTAGGGCGAGGGTTAAGTAAAAAGTTGTTTTTGCAAAACAAAACTGTTTTGCCATAAATAGCCTTTTTGACCTTTCATCACCTCTGGAGCCTAAACTATTGACCTGGGCTAAAATTTTAGGACACCATGGCGATTGCATATTTCAAGAGCTTTCGATTGATTTTTCGTTTGTTCCTAGCTATCATAATTCTCGGTATATTTTGAGGTTTCTAGAGCAAAGTGCTATTTTTTTGGCATATTTGAACCCATTTGACCTAGAAGATATTGACCTAGGGTCATGTAAATTTCGCAACACAGAATTCCCTACAGACCTCCCCCCACACCCCCTCCAGTGCGTGTAATTATCAGAGGCTCGCTAGTCGATACTCGTTACTCGAAGCTCGCCTTTATCATAAACTAAGTAACTTCCGTTACTCGGTCTGTTACTGTACAAAATGTAACGAGTCCGTTACTTCGTTACTAAAAAAAAGTAACTTCGTTAGTAACGGAGTAACGGACCGGTGCCTACCTATGTTGATGCATCACTGTTCACTGACACGCTAAACTGAGCTCCAATGGCCTTCTCCTCTACACCGTTAATGACTTTGGTGCTTCTTCCTTTTCACAATTTGTGTGAGAATGGACATGAAGATGAATGCAGAAATCTTGTGGAACAGTGAAATGCTATGATGGCAGGTAGCATTAAATTCATTGTTTTTAATTAAATACCTTTGATCTGAAGTTGCCACCACTAGCCAGTATGACATTGTATTGATGTTGCCATGTCATCTCCCATTAGGTCCATCCTGGTCATTTGTTTTTCTCAGAATATAGCCATCAGCTGTGACACTGACAGCCTTCCCTTTCCCCAGCGATTGTTGACCTATTCCTTTGTTGTGTTTTAGGTATGCCATTTATCAGTCAGTAGATACGATGACACCATTCTCATTTCTCATTATGTATCGTCTACTCACTTTTAAACTCCTGACCTGCTGTGTGGCTTAGCTTAATCTTGTCTGACCCCCCCCCCCCCCCCCCTCCTCCGACATTTCTTCTTGCCATTGTTCTCGGCCTCTTATCCGTTTCTCATTCTGCCTCAACTCCTATTTCCCTAACAACTATATGGCTTCTTGTCGAATCGGATGCGTTCTCTTTTCTCCGACATCTATTCGTGTCGTCTTTCCCGGTCTCATCTTCTTATCTCTCCCCCCCCCCCCTCCCCTGCGGCCACGCAACTTTCCGTCTGCTAGAGGACATGTTTTGTCTCAGGTCAGCTGCATACTCTGTCTCACATCCCGCTCTCCCCCTCCGTCCCTCTCTCTCCTCCGTCCCTCTCTCTCCTCCGTCCCTCTCTCCCCTCCGTCCCTCTCTCCCCCTCCGTCACTCTCTCCCCCTCCGCCCCTCTCTCCCCCCTCCGCCCTTTCTCCCCCTCCGTCCCTCTCCCCCTCCGTCCCTCTCTCTCCCTCCGTCACTCTCTCCCCCTCCGTCCCTCTCTCCCCCTCCGTCACTCTCTCCCCCTACGTCCCTCTCTCCCCCTCCGTCACTCTCTCTCCCTCCGTCCCTCTCCCCCTCCGTCCCTCTCTCCCCCTCCGTCCCTCTCTCCCCCTCCGTCACTCTCTCCCCCTCCGTCCCTCTCTCCCTCCGTCCCTCTCTCCCTCCGTCCCTCTCTCCCTCCGTCCCTCTCTCCCCCTCCGTCCCTCTCTCCCCCTCCGTCCCTCTCTCCCCCTCAGTCCCTCTCTCCCCATCAGTCCCTGTCTCCCCCTCCGTCCCTCTCTCCCTCCGTCCCTCTCTCCCCCTCCGTCCCTCTCTCCCTCCGTCCCTCCTCCCCCTCCGTCCCTCTCTCCCCCTCCCGTCCTCTCTCCCCCTCCGTCACTCTCCCCCTCCGTCCCTCTCCCCCTCCGTCCTCTCTCCCCCTCCGTCCCTCCCTCTCCTTCCGTCCCTCTCTCCCCCTCCGTCCCTCTCTCCCCTCCGTCACTCTCCCCCTCCGTCCCTCTCTCCCCCCGTCCCTCTCTCCCCCTCCGTCCCTCTCTCCCCCTCCGTCCCTCTCTCCCCTCAGTCCCTCTCTCCCCATCAGTCCCTCCCCCTCCGTCCCTCTCTCCCTCCGTCCCTCTCTCCCCCTCCGTCACTCTCCCCCTCCGTCCCTCTCTCCCCCTCCGTCACTCTCTCTCCCTCCGTCCCTCTCTCCCCCTCCGTCCCTCTCTCCCCCTCCGTCACTCTCCCCCTCCGTCACTCTCTCCCTCCGTCCCTCTCTCCCCCTCCGTCCCTCTCTCCCCCTCCGTCACTCTCCCCCTCCGTCCCTCTCTCCCCTCCGTCCCTCTCTCCCCCTCCGTCCCTCTATCCCCTCCGTCCCTCTCTCCCCCTCCGTCCCTCTCTCCCCCTCCGTCCCTCTCTCCCCCTCCGTCCCTCTCTCCCCCTCCGTCCCTCTCTCCCCTCCTTCACTCTCCCTCCGTCCCTCTCTCCCCCTCCGTCCCTCTCTCCCCCTCCGTCCCTCTCTCCCCCTCCGTCCCTCTCTCCCCCTCCGTCCTCTCTCCCCCTCCGTCCCTCTCTCCCCCTCAGTCACTCTCTCCCCCTCCGTCCCTCTCCCCCTCCGTCCCTCTCTCCCCCTCCGTCCCTCTCTCCCCCTCCGTCCCTCTCTCCCCATCCGTCCCTCTCTCCCCCTCCGTCCCTCTCTCCCCCCTCCGTCCCTCTCTCCCCCTCCGTCCCTCTCTCCCCTCCGTCCCTCTCTCCCCCTCCGTCCCTCTCTCCCCCTCCGTCCCTCTCTCCCCCTCCGTCCCTCTCTCCCCCTCCGTCCCTCTCTCCCCCTCCGTCCCTCTCTCCCCCTCCGTCCCTCTCTCCCCCTCCGTCCCTCTCTCCCCTCCGTCCCTCTCTCCCCCTCCGTCCCTCTCTCCCCCTCAGTCCCTCTCTCCCCCTCAGTCCGGCAGTGGTGCCACGCAAAGTCCATCCGCTGAGTGCCGTTTTTCTCACTGCCCCACCGGCCTGTCTCTGACGTCTGTTTCGTCCTGTCCACCGGGCAGTGGGCCCCACCGGCCTGTCTCTGACGTCTGTTTCGTCGTGTCCGTTGGGCAGTGGTACCACGCAACTTCCGTCTGCTGGAGGAGCTGGAGGCCGGTCAGAAGGGCAGCGGTGATGGCACCATCAGCTGGGGACTGGAGGACGACTCGGACATGACGCTATCACACTGGA